>PISX010026689.1:0-24106 GCA_004024625.1 Mellivora capensis | reverse complement strand
AAAAAGTGCTCCACATCACTCGGCATCAGGGAAATACAAATCAAAACCACAATGAGATATCACCTCACACCAGTCAGAATGGCTAAAATTAACAAATCAGGAAATGACAGATGCTGGCGAGGATGTGGAGAAAGGGGAACCCTCCTACACTGTTGGTGGGAATGCAAGCTGGTGCAACCGCTCTGGAAAACAGCGTGGAAGTTCCTCAAAAAGTTGAAAATAGAACTACCCTATGACCCAGCAATTGCACTACTGGGTATTTACCCTAAAGACACAAACGTAGTGATCCGAAGGGGCACGTGCACCCGAATGTTTATAGCAGCAATGTCTACAATAGCCAAACTATGGAAAGAGCCTAGATGTCCATCAACAGATGAATGGATAAAGAAGATGTGGTATATATACATTATGGAATACTATGCAGCCATCAAAAGAAATGAAATCTTGCCATTCACAACGACGTGGATGGAACTAGAGGGTATCATGCTTAGTGAAATAAGTCAGTCAGAGAAAGACAACTATCATATGATATCCCTGATATGAGGAAGTGGAGATGCAACATGGGGGACTAGGGGGGCAGAAAAAGAAGCAAAGAAACAAGATCGATTGGGAGGGAGACAAACCATAAGTGACTCTTAATCTCACAAAACAAACTGAGGGTTCCTGGGGGGAGGGGGTCGGGAAAGGTAGGTGGGGTAATGGACATTGGGGAGGGTATGTGCTATGGTAAGTGCTGTGAAGTGTGTAAACCTGGCGATTCACAGACATGTACCCCTGGGGATAAAAAATTGTTTATAAAAAAATAAAAATTTAAAAATGTGAAAAAAAAAGATTCCCTAGGGCTGTGGCTTTTATAATTTTATTTCGAGCACCTTAACACTCATTAAGTGTTAATTGAATGAAACAAAGGATTCTCAGTAAATACTTTCTAATCTAAAGATTGTTCTGTGCAGTGTCTAAGTAAAAACAAAGTGATATTGAAATAGTTTGCTTTTCATATTGTGGATGAATAGAACTAGAAGACAATTTTCTTAGTAAGTAGTGATAACTAGAAATTAATGTTACTGTGAACTGTTCAGTAAATATGAAATTACTGTGGATTTGTCAGCTGATATCTTTAACACATCCTTAGCCTATAGAAATATACCTGGCTTGATATGGCAACAAAATATTTTGTTTTTTCAACCTACATCCAATAGTTTTATTCTGGCCACAATCCGATGCACTTGATTTCTTTAAACTTGAAATATTGTCCTCAGTAAAGCTAAACTTGAACCAGACTGTGATCTCCCTACCTCCTAGGTCACCATTCCCTAGAGATTCATCTTGTGATGTATAATTTCATATATATAACATTCCCCCTTTTGCCTGTTTCATTCCATTGTAATTAACAGATGAAACACAATTACTCTTTTGAGCAAGTCTTTCAAAGGATAGCACAGAAGGATTCACAGATATTGAATATACAAGCTATATAGATACAGGAAATCATAGGTTAATAGTAGGAATCATTCATGAATAAATCACAAAGCACCTACTGAAAAAATCACCAGTAACATCTGGGTACTAATATACACTGAGTAAAATATAAGAATACATATCTGTATTATTAATCTATTGCTGTGTAACAAATTGCACAAACTTGGTAGTTTGTTTGTTTGTTTAGATTTATTTATTTATTTTAGAGAGATTGTGAATTAGTGGGGTTAGGGGCAGAGAGAGAGAATCTTCAAGCAGACTTCCCACTGAACACAGAAGTCAAATTGAGGCTCATTCCCACAACCCTGAGCCAAAACCAAGAGTCAGACACTTAACCAACTGAACCACCCAGGTGTCTGCAAACTTAGTAGTTTAAAATAATACCCATGTATTACCTTAAAATTTCCTGGGTCAGGAGTGTGGGTGTGTCTTAGCTGAGTCCTCTCCTTGGGCCTTCAGAGCATTAGATGCCAGCATGGCTGCATTGTGTAGGGACACAGTGTGGTTTACTTTGCTATGTTGATTATTTTAATTTAAAGTTACTTAAGAGAGAGCCAGTGCAAGAAGAATACTCTGACACCCCTTAGTCTCCAGTAAACAGGAAATAAATCTCTCAAGTGGAAGTTACCTTCCCTATACTAGGATGTAGCTAGACATTTTTAATGTCAGATATAGGGAATTCAGGACTAAAGAAGCCTATACAAACCAATCTTTTTACTCTCATTAATTTGCTATGCCAGCCAAACTCTGTTTAGAATTCCTCATTAACTGAAGCTCCCAAGCATATATTTTCTTTGTCCTATCAATTCCTCACAGATTTATGCCTCTTTATCAAAAATGTATAGAAGCTACCTGCCATTTCTTTGGGTCTAAATTTCATTATTGGACTTACAAGTCCTGGTTCTTCCACTGACTGACTGATAAATATAGATAAGTCAGTTAACCCTTTCATGAGGAACTAGATTTTTTTCTGCATTTTTTTTCATGTGCTGATATTCCAAATTCTTGATTCTATCTTTAAGTTTCTTTGTAGGCAGAAGAGACACGATATCAGAAACATGGTCACAATTCAATACGTGTAAGTTAACTGAGGTTAAAAATTCACCCCACATTATTGAATGTAGTCTACAACTTATTCACCCTTTCCATACAACCTTCATGAACAAATTGGGAGAAAAAAAGAACTTAATATCCAATGTAAAGCTTATCTGGTTCAATAATTTAAAACTGGCTATTTGGGCAGTGTTTAATACCTTTTGCAAAAAAAAAATGTGGAGCCTTTCATACACTTTTTCCTCTTCTCTGCCTTCTTCCTAAGATCATGTCAGCCTCCACAAAGATAGGGAAGATGATGATGATGCAAAGAAGGATGGGTGGGATGAAAACATCCTTATCAAGGTAGAGAAGTTCTAGCATCTTTAAGTGTCATCCTTTGCCTCCTCTTGTCTTCAGGTAATAGTTGGGTGCAGTATGTCCTGCTAGCATTCAAGGCTGAACCATGGCTGGTATAATTTGTATTTCTTGTTTGGCTTGCTCAGGACCCCGCAGCACTCCTTTATTTAATTGGCTTTACTTAGGCTCCTGCAGGTCCCCTTTCCTAGACCCTCTCTTCACATTATCTAGTATTGCCTCTTCTCTTGTTGAAGCTTGGAAAAGGAAAATTGAGGCTTATGTCTGCCTCTCCTACTTTCCTTGTTCCCATGATTCTTTGGGCCAGAAGAGTAAACTGTTTTTCTTTTGTGTCTGTAAACTTCCTCCTACAATCTCAGAGCTATTCTGGTTGTCTTAAACTGAAGGGCTATTTTTACACTCTTGGAAGATGTTCTAGGCAAAGCAAAGCCTTCTCTAATTTGCTTTTCATATACTAAAAGGGAGATAGAGGATTTTCAAAATCCAAGTCAACAGTCTTGCTTTAAATCTAAGATTCTGATTTACAACCATATTTTTGAATATTAGTTATTGAATATTAACTAAGTCTTTGCCTTTACACTCTTTTCACTATAAATTCTAATCTACCTTAGGTAATAAGACAGCTAGAGTAAATGTGTGCTCTGAAGATATTTTTAAATACTATTATTGCATCACTTCAGGTAGCGATTAAAGCACTGTTATTATTATCTTGTTCACTTGTGTACCCAGTGCCTGGGAAGATACTAGACACATAGTATGATCTATTAATTAATAAATGTAAGATGAATGAATAGATAATTCTAGGTATGAATGTATGGGGTAGAGAAGCTCTTCATCTATCACATAATTCATATACTTCACTATCACATAATCTGAACACCTTTTCCTGTCTTTTCCTCTCCAAGGTCCTATTTGCTCAGATCTTGGAGAAGTCCGTATTATTTCTTTCTGCTTTCATTTGCTATATTTTTTTCCTCTGGGAGTTTTATGTCTTTTTTGGTTAAGCTACAAACCAACCTATCCTTGAGGCACATTTCAGCTTTTACTGAAAAATTTTTTTTCTGTCAAACTATGTCTTATTTCTCACTAAAAAAATTGGAATTTAGTTTTATATGTTATTCTCTAAGAATTACTTGCTTATTTGTAGGGAATATAGAGAGTCATGATTTGCCTGTTTAAGCCTATGATTTACATTTTGTAGTGTTTTGAGGTAGAATGAAGTAAATAACTGATACAAATCAATTATAGTAATAATAGCTAATATGTATTAAGTGCCAATTTTGTATTGGATACTATGATAAACTCATTTTTTGTGACCATATTTATGTTTCACAAGGACCCAGTGACAGATATTAGTGTTATTTCAAAGTTCACTGAGGAAATTGGGCCTCAGTGTAAATAACAATAACCAGCCCAAGACATAAATTTATAAAGTGTTAAAACTGTAATGAAAGGATGTCTGTGAGATTCCAGAGTCTATAGTCTTTACATTCTGAAATACTGCCCTGGATCCAAAACTATCTTATTTTTCTAAAAATTAGCTTGAAAATAATTCAAAGATAATTTAAAGAAAAATGAAATGAAGTGCTAAACATCAAGAATTTTAAAGTAGCATGGGCCAGAAGAGTTCAATTTAAACAAAGAATATGTAAGTAAGAGTAGATGGGTTAGTATTTTGAACAAAATTCTCAATAGTAAGAAAAGAAACAATTTTGAGGGGAACAATTGGAGGCTTCTAAACTATTTAGTGAAAAAAAGAGGAAGTGATTTCGGCTTATACTAAAAGAGCCAAGTAGAGTTAAAAATATTTAATGACTTAGGTATATAGACAACAAATCCACCCAGAGCAGTTGAATTGAAAAGCAAAATTGATTTCCAGAAATTGTAAGTGGAAGCTGGAATTGGAAGTTCAGAAAGCACTTATTTGTGTTCTTAAATTACCATACTTGCAACTACAAGGATCAAACTGACATGGGAAGGGTGGACATTTGGGAATTTGGGAAGTTATTTGCTAAAACAAATAAGAATATTCTTAAAATATGTTACTCAGACTTCTATGGGCTTGGAATTATGTACTACTTAATAAGATTATTTTACAAAGGTACATATTTTCCAAGATGTCAGCATTTTCCCCTTAGAATATCCCATGTAAAAAAAGTAATCAAAAAGTAATAAAAAGCAAAACCAAGACCAAAAGAATAATCTTTCTCTCTCTTTCCCTCTGTCTCTCTGTCTCTCTCTGTCTCTCTCTCTCACACACACACACACACACTCCCCCTGATCTACTCAATATCCATAATAGATTTCTAAATTTTTGTGTATTGAAGTTTAAGAATTGACAATTTTTAAGGGTCACCATTTTTTCTTCACCTTTAGTTTTCTTACTTCCCCAATCATCCTTGAAAATCAACCTTTGTCCAAATTCCATTATGTAATAAAGATAAATTTCTAGAACATGTTATATTAGGCATTGACTTTGTCTAGCTACATAGCAAATACTAGCAGACTGAATAGCACTGTAGTTGGCCAAAATTTATCTTCCTCTCTCAATTATATTTCTTCCCCAAATCAAGCTTCTGATTAAGCCTTCCTATATTGGGTTGCAATATTTTCATGTTTTTATCTTGAAGAAGTCTTGCCCTTAAAATTGGCACTAAGATTTTCTCAGCTTTTAATAATTTTAATAAAGATCAAAGACTTAAGCTCTAATTATAAAGATATATGTATGGTGTGTGTATGTGTGTGTGTGTTGGGCAGGGCAGGAAAAAGAAGATGGAGGAGTTAAAATGGACAGAGGTAAAGACAGATACACCATAAGCTAACTGAAAATAGAATAGGAAATATAATTACTTAGTTTTAGTGCATAATATTTATGTGGTGTGTAGTCATTTATGTATCATTGGTTACTAGCTATCATAGTGGAGGAATGAGTCCTAAGAATATCCCTCCCACCTGCTGTGTCAATTAGTCCACTGTTATGATCTGGAGGCATGGGACCAAAAGTTTTTTTTTTTTTAATTTATTTATTGGGCAGACAGAGATCACAAGGAGGTGGCGAGGCAGGCAGAGAGAAAGGAGGAAGCAGGCTCCCTGCTGAGCAGAGAGCCCAATGCGGGGCTCAATCTTATGACCCTGGGATCATGATCTGAGCCAAAGGCAGAGGCTTTAACCTACTGAGCCATCCAGGCGCCCCTGGGACCAAAAGTTTTATTGCAATATGAATGTGTCCTGTGGGGTCAGGAACAGAAATGCATAGTTAGAAGATGAGAAACAAGGATTCAACATTATGGAGCCAGAACCAAGTCTATGGGAAAAATTCTTACCTCCAATCTCAATTCTTACCTCCATCCACCTCAGAGGATGATGTGTCTAAGTCCCTCCAGGGTAAATCTCTACATCAACACTGGATTCCATCCCTTCAAGCCTCTTCCAGAAACGTGGTCTGTTATTTACACCAATGTGTGCATTTACTCAGATAATAAAAAATAAATATCTTCTCATTTTAAATTAGACCACTTTTGGGGCATCCACCATATTACTAGGCCACATTACCAGTATAAAGTATGAGAGCATTTATTTATCATTCAATAAATATTTAATAGCATGTATGCATCAGTTTTCTATTGGTGTGTAACAAACTACTCCAAAACTTACAGCTCAAAACAAAAAGTTATTTATACTACCCATGAATCTAATTTGGCAGGGCTCAGTGGGAACAGTTCATCTTTATTTCACATATTAGCTGGGAGCTAATTCAATGGGAGCTGGAGAATTCATTTTCAAAATGGCTCATTCTTATGGTTAACAAATTAGTGTAGGCCCTTGTCTGGGAGCTCGGCCAGGGCTCTGAGCCAGAGGCTTTGATACCTTTTTACTTAGACTCCTCCATGGACTGCTTGGGCTTTCACACAGTACAGTGGGTAAATTCCAAAAACAACATCCTGAGAAACCAAGGCAGAAGTGAATGACATTTTTATGACCTAGCTTTAGAAGTCACAGGGTGTTGCTACATTGGGTAAAGCAGTCATTAAAGTTCACTCAGGTTCAGAGGGAGGGGAGATAGACACTCGTAGTTGATGGAATGAGTGCTAATATAAACTTTTAAGAAGAACATATGGGATGTTGTATTAATTTCCTAGGGTTTTTGTGACAAGTACCACATACTGAATGCCTTGAAACAACAGAAATTTATTATATCATGGTGTTGGAGGCTGGAACTACAAAATCAAGGTGTTGACCAGGTCATGCCCTCCCAAAAACTTTAGGGAAGAAACTATTTCATGCCTTTCTTTTATCTTCTGGAGTTGTTGGCAATCCTTGGTGTTCCTTGGCTTGTGGCTGCATAACTCCGACCTCTGCCTCTGCCACCACATGGCAGGTATTCTCTCCCTGTTTGTCTCTCTCACTTTCTTATAAGAACAACTGTCTTCATGGCTTCTAAGCTGTTTGTTCCAGGCGTCCTCCTGATCCTTTTTCTCTATCAGTTTGTTGTCTAGATCACTAATTCTATCTTCTGCCTCAGTTACCCTAGCTGTTAGAGAATTTAGATTAGATTGGAACTCATTGAGAGCATTGTTAACATCTTCCATGGTGGCTTTCACTTCTGCCCTAATCAATTCCATTTTGTCATTAAAGGCTTTCTCCAACATAGCCATTGCCTGGATAATTGTTAGCCTGAATTCCCTTTCTGATATACTGTTTATGTCCATATCCAATAGCTCTGATGGAGAGGGCACAGTCTCTGAATTTTTCCTCTGTTAGGCATTCCTCCTCCTAGTCATTTTCGTGAGAGATGGCTGAAGGGGTGTGTAGCTGAATGTGTCAACCGTGGTGCAGGCAAGGTGCACTCTGGAATGCTTCTGAACAATCGGGAGTCCCTACCAAAAAGAAAGAAAGAAGGAAAAGAGAGAGAGAGAGAGAGGAAAAAAGAAAAAAGGAAAGAGAAGACACAGACTGAATGGGCCTCAAAGGTAAGATTTATGAAGTATGCAAACAAAAACATACAGAAAAAAAGACAGACAAAAGTAAATGACAAGAAAAAAAAAAAGAACCCAGCCAAAATGAACCCCAAGTATAAGATTTATATACTACCAGAACAAAAACAAATACACAGAAACAGTGACAGAAGAAAAAGCTAGAAGGGTGGTTATAAATTCTCAGTGTGGGTGAGGAAGGTCATTTTGATTCTTCCTGGGTGTATCTTGATATCTTTGTTAAAGGACTCAACTTTCCTGAGAATCAGGGCTCAACTGGTACCAAAAGATTGAGATTATTCCCTGCATATTCTCAGATCACAACGCTTTGAAACTGGAACTCATCCACAAGAAAAAGTTCAGAAGGAATTCAAACACCTGGAAGCCAAAGACCACTTTGCTTAAGAATGCTTGGGTCAACCAGGAAATCAAAGAAGAACTTAAACAATTCATGGAAACCAATGAGATTGAAGACACTTTGGTCCAAAACCTATGGGGTACAGAAAAGAATGTCCTAAGGGGGAAATACATAGCCATCCAACTCTCCTTTAATAAAATTGAAAAATCCAGAATACACCAGCTGTCTTTACACCTTAAAGAATGGGAGAATCAACAAGTTAATCCAACTCCACACACGAGAAGGGACGTAATCAAGATTAGAGCAGAGATCAATGAGATAGAAACTAGAGATACAGTAGAATGCATCAATGAAACTAGAATCTGGTGTTTTGAAAGAATCAATAAGATCGATAAACAATGGGCCAAACTAATCTAAAAGAAAAGAGATAAGGCCCAAATTAATAAAATTATGAATGAAAAGGGAGAGATCACAACTAACACAAAGAAAATAGAAAAAGTCATCGAAATTATTAACAACAGTTACATGCCAAAAAGTCAAGCAACCTAGATGAAATGGATGCATTCCTGGAAAACTATAACTTCCAAAACTGAATCAGGGAGAAATCGACAACTTGAAGAGACCAATATCTAGTAACAAGACTGAAGCTGTGATCAAAAACTGCCCAAAAAACAAGAGCCCAGGACCTGATGGATTCCCCGGAGAATTCTACCAAACTTTCATAGAAGAAATACCTATTCTCCAGAAGCTGTTTCAAAAAATTGAAGCAGAAGGAAAACTTCCAGACTCTTTCTATGTAGCCACCACTACCTTAAAGACCAAACCAGGCAAAGACCCCACCAAAAAGGAGAATTTCAGATGAATATCCCTGATGAATATGGATGCTCAGATTCTCAACAAGATCCTAGCTAATAGGATCCAACAGTACATTAAAAAGATTATCCACCGTGACCAGGTGGGATTTATCCCTGGGTTGCAAGGATGGTTCAACATTTGAAAATCAATCAATGTGATAGAACAAATTGATAAGAGAAGAGAGAAAAACCACATGGTCCTCTCAATTGATGCAGAAAAAACATTTGACAAAATCCAGCATCTGTTCCTGATTAAAACACTTCAAAGTATAGGGATAGAAGGAACATTCCCCAACTTCATAAAATCTAGCTATGAGAAACCCACAGCGAATATCATCCTCAATGGGAAAAAGCTGACAGCCTTCCCTTTGAGGTCAGGAACATGACAAGGATGCCTACTCTCACCACTCTTGTTCAACATAGTATTAGAAGTCTTAGCAACAACAATCAGACTACAAAGAGAAATATATGCAAACTGGCAATGAAGAAGTCAAACTCTCTCTCTTCACAGAAGACATGATACTTTATACAGAAAATGCAAAAGACTCCATCCCCAAACTACTAGAACTCATACAGAAATTCAGTAATGTGGCAGGATACAAAATCAATGTACAGAACAAAGTTGCTTTCTGATACACTAACAATGAAACTATAGAAAGGGAAATTAGAGTTGATTCCATTTACTTTAGCACCAAGAACCATAAGATACCTGGGAATAAACCTAACCAAAGAGGTAAAGGATCTGTACTCGAGGAACTACAGAACACTTATAAAAGAAATTGAAGAAGACACAAAAAGATGGAAGACCATCCCATGCTCATAGATCAGAAGAATAAACATGGTTGAAATGTCTATACTGCCCAGAGCAATCTATACTTTCAATGCCATCCCGATCAAAATTCCACTGGCATTTTTCAAAGAACTGGAGCAAAGAATCCTAAAATTTGTATGGAATCAGAAGAGACCCCGAATTTCTAAGGAAATGCTGAAAAAGAAAACAAAACTGGGGGCATCATGTTGCCTGATTTCAAGCTTTACTACAAAGCTGTGATCACCAAGACAGCATGGTACTGGCACAAAAACAGACACACAGACCAGTGGAACAGAGTAGATAGCCCAGATATGGACCCTCAAATCTATGGTCAAATAATCTTCAACAAAGCAGGAAAAAAAATATACAGTGGAAAAAGACAGTCTCTTCAATAAATAGTGCTGGGAAAATTGGACAGCTATGTGTAGAAGAATGAAACCCAACCGTTCTCTTACACCATACACAAAGATAAACTCGAAATGGATGAAAGACCTAAATGTGAGGCAGGAATCTATCAGAATCCTAGAGGAGAACATAGGCAGTAACCTCTTTGATATCAGCCACAGCAACTTCTTTCAAGATATGTCTCCAAAGGCAAAGGAAACAAAAGCGAAAATGAACTTTTGGGACTTCATCAAGATCAAAAGCTTCTGCATAGCAAAGGAAACAGTCAACAAAACAAAGATGCAACCCACGGAATGGAAGAAGATATTCACATATGACAGTACAGACAAAGGGCTGATATCCAAGATCTATAAAGAATTCCTGCAACTCAACACACGCAAAACAGATAATCATGTCAAAAATGGGCAGAAGACATGAACAGGCACTTCTCCAATGAAGACATACAAATGTCTTTCCAATGTCTTTCCAAATGTCTTTCCACATGTGTCTTTCCAATGAAGACACATGAAAAAATATTCATCATCGCTAGCCATTAGGGAGATTCAAATCAAAACCACATTGAGATACCACCTAACACCAGTTAGAATGGCCAAAATTAACAAGACAGGAAACGACGTGTGTTGGAGAGAACATGGAGAAAGGAGAACCCTCTTACACTGTTGGTGGGAATGCAAGTTGGTGCAGCCACTTTGGAAAACAGTGTGGATATTCCTTAAGAAATTAAAAATAGAGCTTCCCTCTGACCCTGTACCTGCACTACTGGGTATTTACCCCAAAGATACAGATGTAATGAAAAGAAGGGCCATTGGTACCCCAATGTTCATAGCAGCATGGCCACAGTCACCAAACTGTGGAAAGAACCAAGATGCCCTTCAGTGGACAAATGGATAAGGAGGGTGTAGTCCATATATACTATGGAGTGTTATGCCTCCATCAGAAAGGATGAATACCCAATTTTTGTATTTACATGGACGGGACTGGAAGAGACTGAAATAAGTCAAGCAGAGAGTCAATTATCATATGATTTCTCTTATTTGTGGAGCATAAGGAATAACACGGAGGACATGGGGAGATGGAGAAGAGAAGGGAGTTGGGGAAAATTGGAGGGGGAGATGAACGATGAGATACTGTAGACTATGGAAAACAATCTGAGGGTTTTGTAGGGGCGGGGGTGGGAGGTTGGGTGAGCCTGGTGGTGGGTATTATGGAGTGCATGTATTTCATGGAGCACTGGATGTGCTGCATAAACAATGAATTCTATAACACTGAAAAGAAATTAAAAAAATTTATAAAAAAACTAAAGGTGAGCTAATTTAATCCCAGAGGGGTGTAAAAAAAGAACAACTTTTATCTTGGATCAAGGGCCCACCCTACTCTAGTATGTCCCCATCTTAACTAATTACATCTACAATGCCCCTATTTCCAAATAAAAGCACACACTGATGGTTAGGACTTCAATATATCTGAGGACACAATTCAACCCATAACAAATGGAAAGTGCTGTGTCTTTTCTGGAAGATATAATTAATTATACTGTATTAAATAGTAGTCACTATTCTGTTTGTATGTATACATATAGGTGATAAACTAGTGATTTAAAAAAATTATTTGTTTTGAGAGAAAGAGAAGAAATGCATACATGTGCACATGATGTCAGGGCCAGAGGGGGAGAATCTTTTAAGCAGACTCTGGACTGATCTAGGAGCATGACTACAGGCTTGATGGCACAACTCATGAGATCACAACCTGAGCTGAAACCAGCAGTCAGATACTTAACTTACTGAGGCACCCAGACACCCCAGATAAACTGCTGTTTTTTATAATGTAGGATCCATGAAACAAAATTTTGTCTAATGCTTAGAACATTGATGATGTAGTATAACTCAGTGAATACTCTGAATAAAGAGAATGAAACAAGGTAAAAACTCTGTCCTAAAGTTTATAGTTTTTACTAGTACAACCAATCAAGTTATCACACAACTGTACAAGTAAGCTAACGTACATGCTATTTATTCATATTTAACTTACTAAGCACATATTTCCTGTTAGGCATTGTTCCATGATTCATTGTTTGCGTATAACACTGAGGGCTCCATGCAATCCATGCCCTCCTTAATATCCATCACTGGGCTAACCATTCTCCCTACCCCCCTCCCTTCTGTAACCCTCAATTTGTTTCCCAGAGTCTATAGTCTCTCATGGTTTGTCTCCCCCTCTGACTCTCCCCCACTTCATTTTCCCCTTCCTTCTCCTAACATCCTCCATGCTATTCCTTATGTTCCATAAATAAGTGAAGCCATATAATTGTCCTTCTCTGCTTAACTTATTTCACTTAGCATAATCTCCTCCAGTTCCATCCATGTTGATGCAAATTTTGGGTATCCATCCTTTCTGATGGCTTAGTAATATTCCATTGTATTATGGAGCATATCTTCTTTACTTTTAAATTATGTTATATTAGTCACCATGCAGTACATCATTAGTTTTTGATGTGGTGTTCCAAGATTCATTGTTTGCGTATAATACCCAGTGCTCCATTCAATACATGCCCTCCTTAATACTCATCACTGGGAATACTTCTACTAAAGAGATCTTTTCAAAGAATCTATGCCAAGTTTAAAATCTTCTATTTTTTCTCTGTATTACCTTCAATATCATTTTTTTAATGTGCTTTTCTCCATGAAACCCTATGTTTAATCTTACAACCATACAAGAATTATGAAAAGGTATATGTTTAAAATAATTAGGCTCTTTCAATTGTATTTTTTTATGCTTTTTAAGGAGGGTGAGCTCTTAAGAAGAACCTTTGTTTTGTTGAATGAGATGTTATGTGAGGGTATAAGATATAGAAACGAGTAAAAGCTCTGTCTGATACTGAAGGAGTATAGAGGCCTAGACATCCAGGTGTATGGATATAGCCCACATTAAATTTTAGCTTTTGGTCAGTAAATCTTTCTTCTTGAGTGTGGGTTGGTTGTTGTCTATTGAGACACATTTGCTTCAGTACTTGTGTTCTGCTGGTGTCCACAGCTGACTTCTCTACCTGGTTAACTTGTGCTTTGCTTTTTTTCCACTTGGTCAAGATCTGATTCTGATTTTCCTCTTCCTGATGACTTGGCCCCTCTTTAGCCCTTGATAGTACTAACACCTTTTGAGTCCCTGCTGTATCCTCCATTTGACCTTCATCAAGGATGTCTACTTTGCAGTAGAGGTCAGGGCTCAGCTTTCCTTCCACTATGGCAGATCCCACAATTGGAATGTGGGCTTTCATTTCAGCATCTCTTTCACAGAGGATTAGAGGTCAGCCCTGTTTATGGCTGACCATGCCTCTCCTCAACCATACTGGGTATGTTGATCAAGGGCCTCTCTGCATAATGATCTCTCAGAGTCATAAACAAGGAATGTTCCTCTCAGCCTCTTCCATCCATCTCCTCCCACAAAGCCTTGTAGCTAGGAGGCTTGGGCATATATCTGATTGCTTATCTTCTCTACTTCTATTCCCATTTTCCCATCCAAACCATCAGGTTAGAAAGGACAGACTTTCCCCTTCTCTGTGGCTAATTAAATATTCTCTGTCATTCCATTTCTTCAAAGTTATGATTGTGAGTGATTATGGGGAGATAGAAAAAGCTGCTTACCAATAGGTAACATATGTAGGAAGCTATTTTTAAATTATTTACTTGCTACAGTCTGAAAATGGGTGATTTAGATGAGAGCCACATATACTTAGGTTTCTGGTTGTTCACTAGGTTAAATAAATCTGTAACACTTCCTTACAGAATGGCAGACTAGAAATTAATATTTAACCTACTCTCTAATGATACATGATTTATTTAGTGATCACAGTTATTCCTGGAAATGGAGATATAATAGTTTCATTCTGAATTCTGGGGACACTTTTTTAAACTCTGGTGTGGTTACTTAACTTTACACTTTTGTAAAATAGCACTTGACTGTCTTATTTTAATTATCTTTGCTAAAAAGATTCTTTCTCCTTTAGATCTATGTGAACTCAAAGCAAGGATCTTTTTTTTTTTTCTTGCATTTCCTATCACTGCATCCCCACCTGTCAGTACACACACAGTAAGTGCTCAAAATTTCGTTGTTGAATAAATGACACAATTTAAATCCATGATTAACAAATATGTTTTACTTTAAAAGTGGCAATATTAGGGGCACCTGGGTGGCTCAGTGGGTTAAAGCCTCTGCCTTCGGCTCAGGTCATGATCCCAGGGTTCTGGGATCCAGTCCCGCATTGGGCTCTCTGCTCAGCAGGGAGCCTGCTTCCTCCTCTCTCTCTGCCTGCCTCTGTGCCTACTTGTGATCTCTGTCAAATAAATAAATAAAATCTTTAAAAAAGTGGCAATATTATAAAAGACCACAAGATGGGCTCATTACACTATGTGAGTTTGTGAAACCTTTTTGAACCATGAAATTAATGTTTTTTCCTTGCAAAAAATGAGGAAGATTTCATATAGTTTCTTTATTTTTAAAAGGAATTAAAGTGCTTTTAGTGATAAATCCTACCAACATTTAGTCATTTATTTCTCTAAAGTATTGTATTAAAAGAAAAACCATAGTGTTGTTTATTATTCTCTCTTACACTTTGGAAAAAATGTCAAGGTTTTATCTTTATAACTATTCTATATATTCCTTACTATAAAAATGAAATATGTGTCTTGCTATTAATGGAATAATAAATTATATTTCTTCATCTTAGTATTTAAAGTGGTATTTGTCACTTTTTTTCATTCAAAATTAAGCTTAGTAAATTAAGTAGACTTTTCTCCCTCCTTAACCAATGCTTCTTGAAAACTGACTCTATGCTAGACCATCTACATTATTATCTCATTTGACACTTATTAACTAGATCCTCATCTGAGGGTCTCCTGATGGTATGAGACTCTGAGGCTTGCCAAACTCATCTAAAGAATAATCAGAGCCATGTTTTAGTGGGAAGACAGATACAGGTCAAATAAAAACAAAGGCAAAAACAAAATAAAAGAAACAAGAGAATATCAGCTTGTGATAAGGCATGGTGATATGATAAAATGACTGAGGTAATACTTTAGGTTGGATGGCCACTTTGAATTGGTGATGTTGAAGTTAAATCAGGGATAACAAGAAGAGAACAGATAGGTGAAATTCTGGGAAAGAATTTCCAAGAAGAAAGAACAACAGATATGAAGGCCCAGATGAAGGAGGTGTTGCTCTCAATTTGGAAGGAAGAGAGCAGCTGTATGGCTCCAAATATTCATCTAGTATCACTATCATATCTTTGATGCAGATGATATCAGTAAACATTTGCTGGCTTCCCTTGGAGATAAGCAGACACTACACTGGTGTATGTCTTTATAACAGCCACAGAATTCTTGCTTATTTTGAACTACTGGCACAGGCTATGAAGCAGAAGGAAGAACTGTTCTAGAACTGGTTGTCCTTTAGCTAAGGAGGGTCAGAATTCTATTTCATTAGAAGGACTCTAAGCCAAACAAAACCTCCCTGCACCTGGTAAAGTCATAATGGGATTGGAATGTTCTTCATATAGTCAGTATGTATATGTTAAGTATTTACTGCCAGGCATTAGATATAAAGCAGTGAACAAACAAAATCTCTACCCTCAAGGAGCTTGTATTTGATGACATTGTGGTGAGATCTTATATAGTTTACACATGGCTTACTTCAATTCTCTAGTTCACCCACTAGTTGAACAAATTTATAACTGTATTTATTGGGTATTTGAACAAAATAGGAAGTGTTGTTGATTGTCAGGATTTCCATTCTCCTGTTACAGTCCTAGTTGGGTTCTTTTAATAGTAGGAATTTTTCTGAAGATATATGTGGTCTTACTTATTCCAGCCTACAAAGATGCAGAGCATTACTGCTGATATCAGGAACCTGACAGGTACAATGGCTAATTTCTACAGTTCTGATCTTTTATGCAAGCCCAGACTTACACAGCATTCAAAGCTGCCTTGGTTCATCTTTGTTCAAAGCGTTCTTCAAAGCTGCCTTGGTTGATCTTTGATTTTATGAGTTACCCAAGTTTGTTTCCAATAAATCCCCCTTCTGTTTAATCTGGTTTGTTTTGAGGTTTGTTTCTTGTAACTAAAAGAATCCCAATTAATAAGGTGTTTTTTCTTCTAATGTCTTTGTTTCCCGACTTTTTTAGTCTGTTAATCCATTGTCTTTATAAACCAAATCGAAGATAATGAATGTCTCCTATGGGGGGGGGGATAAATAGAAGAAATTCTGAAGTGAGTCCATGTGATATTGCATACGTTAATTCTGAGGCCACAACCTGAAAAATTCACCTTCTGCTTCACAGTCCGTCTTGGATTATGCAACTCAGTTAATTAAAGAGGCTCATGCACAGATACCAGTAATCCTATTAATACAATGGCAGTGATATGAAAAGCTTGAAATCTGAATACTTTCTATTTCTATTATCAAGTTTCCAAGGTGAAATTAAAATCCTTAAATTGAAATTGCCCTTCTCATTTCTTTTTATTTTGTTTGTGGAAATTATACATTCACTCCAAAACCTCAAAGGCAAACTATTCTATACCTAATTCTCTTATGCATCCCATTTCCCCCAAATTCTAGGAGTTTTAGAAGAACATTTCCACTGCAATCCCATACCTGGAATGTTCTGATCAAAATACAAGAAGTGCCAATTTTGCTTATAATTTGGATTTTCTTAACAGCATAGTTCTGAGACTCAGAAATGACACTCTCTTTGGGTATATTCGTGCCATACAAATGGAGGATAACATGCACTTCCTAATGCATTGCAATTCCAGAAGGGAATTGTTGGGTAGGTGAATGTCCAGCCAGCATATGAGTCCAAACCATTCACTTCACATTAAATCAGAGAATGACTGCCAACTGGATCTGCTGAACTGCATTAACTGAAAAGGATACCTCTTCTGCATCCTAAGTACAGAAATAATTCCTCATCTCTAGCCCATGGAATCCACCATCACAAAACAAATTTAGCTTGCTGTGCAGAAGGATGCAGTAACACTTTTTACCAGCTACTAAGTTGAGTATTTGTCTCAGTTTCCGCAGACAAGAGTCACATTTTATGCAATGAATAAGAATTAGAACTGCCTAGTATCTCTGATAAGTGAGGATAGTGCATCATGGGACAGATATTTTAATTAATTTATTTACTTAATTGTTCATCACATACTTGTTGAATATAAGCTAGGTACTAGGAATATAAACTTAGGCCAAACAAACTTGAGTCCAGCTCTCACTGAGCATGTAGTCTAGTGGGAGACATAGACAGCAAATAAGTAAAAAGGTTATAATTAAGAATTATCCTAAGTGCTCTAAAGGGAAAGGGCACGTTGCTATGAGAGAGACTATGGGCAGGACATAGTTTAGGTTGGGTAGCTAGGAAAACTTCTAGAAGAAGGTGACGTTTAATTCAAGATCTGAATTTGATGGATGAAAAGAAACCAGTCAAGGGGGAACTATTAGGAAGAGGGTCCTAAGCAGTAGGAGGAACATCCAATGAAGAAGATATAATTATATAGGCCCTGAGGTAGCAAATAAATTGCAGTTCTGGAGGATGCTTACATATGCTGTGTTGTGGAGTGTGGTGAATGATGTACAGTATAATAAGAGTATATGTTGGGTTTTGTAGGTAAAAATAATTTTACATGAAATAGAAATATAAAGCAAATAGTATTCTCCATAAGAATAACCAGGACAGAATACAGTAGATGAGTACTTTATTTTCACAAAATAAAGTCTGATATTGCTTCACTCATATAAAAATCAACTACCTGAATATGTTGATAATTGCAGCCATTTGAGAATATGGATTACTTATTATACAAACTATAAAATTCTTGAAATTTACAGATATAATATTAGAAAATACAGTACTGCTAAAAAAGTATATGTGTGTTTGAAAGAGAGTCAGGGAGGGAAGACAAATTATATAGAGCTTAATTTGTCATAAATCAGATCAAGAATTTTGAATTTTATTCTAAATATGAGAAGCAATTGAAGTATTTTGAAAACTGCATAGTCATGATCTGATGTACATTTTAAAGGCATCACATAGTATTCTGTTTGGAGAATGGTCTGGAGGGGAGCCCAAAGCCCTAGTCAAGCAGAAAAACTAGTTAGGAAACCATTACAATGTACTGCAGAGGAGATAAAGTGGCTTGACATAATGGCAATGGAGAAGGAGATGGATTTGAGATATATATTTGCAAATAGGATCAACAGATTTTGTGATGGGCTGCATATGGTAAATTATGTCAAGAAATCTGCTTTGAGTGATAGGTAGTGGTGGCATTTAGGGATTCAGAAAAGGCTTTTGGTGAAAGAGAGCTTGAAGATAAGGCAAGAGTTCAGTTTGAGAAATGTTGGCTTAAAATGTCTGTGATACATTCAGTGGAGATATCACAACTGAATATACTGGTCTGGAATTCAGAAGAGAAGCCTGGGATAGAAATTAAACTTGAGATCTAAAGCATTTACACTGTAAAAATTTTAAAATATTTTCAGGCATACAAAAGTTTGAAAAGAATTGAATTGAAAAGAAAAAGTTGAAAAGAATTCCTATATATACTCAGATTTTCCAAATGTCAAAATCTTACACAACCACAGTATAATAATCAAAACCAGGAAATTATTCATCTAGTACTATCTAATGACAAACCTTATCCAAATTTTGCCAATTCTCCAACTTGTATTCTCTTTTGCATCCAGAATCCAAATCTAGGATCACATTTTGTATTTATTTGCCATGTATCCTTGTCCCCTTTAGTCTAGAACAATTCCTTTGTCTTCATGACCATGACATTCTTAAAGATTCCTGGCTGGTTATGTCATAAAATCTCCCTTAATTTGAGTTTGAGTGTTTAGAGATTCCTAATTGATACAATGAATAGAAGCCTTTGAACATCTACCAAATCCTTAGAGTACCAATGCTGTCAGAGGAATGCCTTCCTGCTCCTAACCATGAGAATTTCTGGCTACCAAGCTAGTGGGCTGGAGAAGAGAATCTTACAATGAGGAGCAACTGAGAGGGTGAGGAACAGAGAACTATGCTCCAAAACCCTCTTCCACAGGGCATGGCAGATTTTCCTACTGAAGTAGGTCTGAACTAATGTTGGGAATAAGTTTTGACTTAATGAATTTTAGAGTTTTGACTATTGCATGGAACTAGTCCTTTTAATAACTGCAATCAGATTATTATTATTATTTTTGAGGAAGACTCTGGCAGTATTTTATTTTTTATTTTAGACTTAATTATTTTATTTTTATTAATTTATTTTATTTCTTTTCAGTGTAACAGAATTCATAGTTTTTGCACCACACCCAGTGCTCCATGCAATGCATGCCCTCCATAATACCCACCACCTGGCTCCCCCAACCTCCCACCCCCCGCCCCTTCAAAACCCTCAGGTTGTTTTTCAGAGTCCGTAGTCTCTCATGGTTCATCTCCCCCTCCAATTTCCCTCCACTCCCTTCTCCTCTCCATCTCCCCATGTCCTCCATGTTATTTGTTATGCTCTGCAAATAAGTGAAACCATATGATAATTGACTCTCTCTGCTTGACTTATTTCACTCAGCATAATCTCTTCCAGTCCCATCCATGTTGATACAAAAGTTGGGTATTCATCCTTTCTGATGGAGGCATAATACTCCATAGTGTATATGGACCACATCTTTCTTAATCATTCGTCCGTTGAAGGGCATCTTGGTTCTTTCCACAGTTTGGCGACCGTGGCCATTGCTGCTATAAACATTGGGGTACAGATGGCCCTTTTTTTCACCACATCTGTATCTTTGGGGCAAATACCCAGTAGTGCAATTGCAGGGTCATAGGGAAGCTCTATTTTTAACTTCTTGAGGAATCTCCACACTGTTCTCCAAAGGGGCTGCACCAACTTGCATTCCTACTGACAGTATAAAAGGGTTCCCCTTTCTCCACATCCTCTCCAACACACGTTGTTTCCTGTCTTGTTAATTTTGGCCATTCTAACTGGTGTGAGGTGGTATTTCAAGCCTCAAGCTTTACTAAAAAGCTGTGATCACCAAGACAGCATGGTACTGGCACAAAAACAGACACATAGACCAGTGGAACAGAGTAGAGAGCCAGATATGGACCCTCAACTCTATGGTCAAATAATCTTCAATAAAGCAGGAAAAAATATACAGTGGAAAAAAGACAGTCTCTTCAATAAATGGTGCTGGGAAAACTGGACAGCCATATGTAGAAGAATGAAACTCGACCATTCTCTTACACTATACACAAAGATAAACTTGAAATGGATAAAAGACCTCAACGTGAGACAGGAATCCATCAGAATCCTAGAGGAGAACATAGGCAGTAACCTCTTTGATATCAGCCACAGCAACTTCTTTCAAGACCTGTCTCCAAAGGCAAAGGAAACAAAAGCAAAAATGAACTTTGGGAATTCATCAAGATCAAAAGCTTCTGCACAGCAAAGGAAACAGTCAAAAAAACAAAGACACAACCCACGGAATGGGAGAAGATATTTGGAAATGATGGTACAGACAAAAGATTGATATCCAAGTTCTATAAAGAACTTCTCAAACTGAACACACACAAAACAGATAATCATATCAAAAAATGAGCAGAAGATATGAACAGACACTTCTCCAATGAAGACATGTAAATGGCTATCAGACACATGAAAAAATGTTCATCATCACTAGCCATCAGGGAGATTCAAAGTATTTTATTTTTTTAACCTGGGTAGTAATTATGAAGGTGTTTGATAACTGAAGTGTACATTTTTATTTATTCTTAAATTTCTTTTCAGTGTTCCAGAATTCATTATTCATGCACCACACTCAGTGCTCCATGCAATACATGCCCTCCATAATACCCACCACCACTCTCACCCAACCTCCCCCCACGCCCCTTCCAAACCCTCATTGTTTCTCAGAGTCCACAGTCTCTCATGGTTGATCTCTGCCTCCAATATCCTCAACTCCCTTCTCCTCCCCATCTCCCAATGTCCTCCGTGTTATTCCTTACACTCCACAAATAAGCGAAACCATATGATAATTGACTCACTCTGTTTGACTTCTTTCACTCAGCATAATCTCTTCCCATCCCATCCATGTTGATACAAAGTTGGGTATTCATCCTTTCTGATGGAGGCATAATACTCCATAGTATATATGGACCACATCTTCCCTATTCATTCATCCATTGAAGGGCATCTTGGTTCTTTCCACAGTTTGGCGACTGTGGCTGTTGCTGCTATAAACATTGGGGTACAGATGGCCCTTCTTTCCACTAGGTCTGTATCTTTGGGGTAAATACCCAGTAGTGCAATTGCAGGGTCATAGGGAAGCTCTATTTTTAATTTCTTAAGGAATCTCCACACTGTTTTCCAAAGTGGCTGCACCAACTTGCATTCCCACCAACAGTGTAAGAGAGCTCCCCTTTCTCCACATCCTCTCCACATCCTCTCCAATACTTGTTGTTTCCTGTCTTGTTAATTTTGGCCATTCTAACTAGTGCAAGGTGGTATCTCAATGTGGTTTTGATTTGAATCTCCCTAATGGCTAGTGATGATGAGCATTTTTTCAGGTGTCTGTTAGCCATTTGTATGTCTTCATTGGAGAAGTGTCTGTTCATGTTTTCTGTCCATTTTTTGACATGATTATCTGTTTTGTGTGTGTTGAGTTTGAGGAGTTCTTTATAGATATTGGATACCAACTCTTTGTCTGTAGTGTAATTTGCGAATATCTACTCCTATTTCGTGGGTTGCCTCTCTGTTTTGTTGAATATTTCCTTTGCTGTGCAGAAGCTTTTGATCTTGATGAAGTCCCCAAAGTTCATTTTCACTTTTATTTCCTTTGTCTTTGGAGACATGTCTTGAAAGAAGTTGCTGTGGCCAATGTCAAGAGGTTACTGCCTATGTTCTCCTCTAGGATTCTGATGGGTTCCTGCCTGATGTTGAGATCTTTTATCCATTTCGAGTTTATCTTTGTGTATGGTGTAGGAAATGATCGAGTTTCATTCTGGTGGACACATAGCTGTCCACTTTTTCCAGCACCATTTATTGAAGAGACTGTCTTTTTTCCACTGTATATTTTTTCCTGCTTTGTCGAAGATTATTTGACCATAGAGTTGAGGGTCCATATTTGGGCTCTCTACTCTGTTCCATTGGTCTATGTGTCTGTTTTGATGCCAGTACTATGCTGTCTTGGTGATCACAGCTTTGTAGTAAAGCTTGAAATCAGGCAACGTGATGGCCCCAGTTTTGTTTTTCTTTTTCAACATTTCCTTAGTAATTCGGGGTCTCTTCTGATTGCATACAAATTTTAGGATTGTTTACTCTAGCTCTTTGAAAAATGCCTGTGGAAATTTGATCTGGATGGCATTGAAAGTATAGATCACTCTAGGCAGTATAGACATTTTAACAAAGTTTATTTTTCCCATCCATGACCATGGTATGGTCTTCCATCTTTTTTTGTTGTCTTCAATTTCTTTCATAAGTGTTCTGTAGTTACTTGAGTACAGATTCTTTACCTCTTTTGTTAGGTTATTCCCAGTTATCTTATGGTTCTTGGTACTATAGTAAATGGAATTGATTCTCTAATTTTTCTTTCTATGTTTTCATTGTTAGTGTATAAGAAAGCAACAGATTTCTGTACAATTATTTTGTATAGTGTCACATTCCTGAATTGCTGAATGAGCTCTAGTTTTTTGGGGTTGGAGTATTTTGGGTCTTCTGTTTAAAGTATCATGAAGAGAGAGTTTTACCTCATCATTTCCAATTTGAATACTTTTTATTTCTCTTTGTTGTCTGATTGCTGTTGCCAGGACTTAACAAGAATTGCGAGAGTGGGCATCCTTGTCCTGTTCCTGATCTCAAGGGGAAGGGTGTCAGCTTTTCCCACTGAGGATGATATTTGCTGTGGGTTTTTCATAGCTGGATTTTATCAATTTGAGGAATGTTCCCTCTATCCCTATACTTTGCAGTGCTTTGATCAGGAACAGATGCAGGATTTTATCAAATGCTTTTTCTGCATCAATTGGGAGGACCATGTGGTTTTCTCTCTTCTCTTATTGATTTGTTCTATCACATTGATTGATTTGCAAATGTTGAACCACCTCTGCATCCCATGGATAAATCCCACCTGGTCATGGTGGACAAACTTTTTAATGTACTGTGGGATCCTATTCATAGATAATTTTATAAAAAATTGACAACTTAACTATACTTTGCCTTTTGATCCATCAGTTGGGAGTATGTCTTCGTCTATTTTAGACATTCTTCAGTTTCTCTTGGCAATGTTTTACAGTTTTTAGTATAGAGACCTTGTATGTATTTTAGTTATCACTAAGAGTTTTATGTATGCTATTGTAAATTTAATTGTTTTAAATTTTTATTTTCTGGTCACTCATATTTATAAAATTAAATTAATTTTTTAAATTTCATTTCTTTTCAGCATAACAGAATTCATAGTTTTACAAAACACCCAGTGCTCCATGAAATGCGTGCCCTCCATAATACCCACCACCTGGCTCCCCCACCTCCCACCCCTAGCCCCTTCAAAACCCTCAGGTGGTTTTTCAGAGTCCATAGTCTCTCATGGTTCATATCCCCCTCCAATTTCCCTCAACTCCCTTCTCCTCTCCATCTCCCCATGTCCTCCGTGTTATTTGTTATGCTCCGCAAATAAGTGAAACCATATGATAATTGACTCTCTCTGCTTGACTTATTTCACTCAGCATAATCTCTTCCAGTCCCGTCCATGTAGCTACAAAAGTTGGGTATTCATCCTTTCTGATGGAGGCATA
>PISX010026688.1:0-24107 GCA_004024625.1 Mellivora capensis | reverse complement strand
CCTGGGTGGCTCAGTGGGTTAAGCCTCTGCCTTCAGCTCAGGTCATGATCTCAGGGTCCTGGGATCGAGCCCCGCATCGGGCTCCCTGCTCAGCAGGGAGCCTGCTTCTCCTCCCTCTGCCTGCCTCTCTGCCTACTTGTGATCTCTTTCCCTCTCTCTGTCCGATAAATAAATAAATAAAACCTTTAAAAAAAAAACAAAAACCCAAGCCATGTAAGGCACATGAAGGTCCTGTGTTCTTATTTCCTTTCAACCATTTTCTTTATTTTTTTAAGTTTCCCAAAGCATCCTTCATCTTCAAAGAGTCTGGCTGCCAACTCGACTTTGCCCTCTGAAGGTCTCTCTCCGTTCACCCTTGCAGGCAGTGTTTAAAAAATGCCAACACACACGGCCGAGGAGAGAACGAGCCCTCGCTTCCCGCTCTCCACCCCAACACCCCCCCAAGTTTGGATTCAATTATAAATTGGCTGATGTTGTCCTTGGGTCCTTCCCAAGATTAATTAGAAAACCAACATTAAGGGCATTTGAAAAAAGTAAGCCTAGCTATTTATTCACAGAGGAAGGAGAAGAGGGGATCGTTTCTAGTGCTCTTTGCTTCCATCTTGTGACGTCCCTGCCAGAGGATCCCAGGATGAACGTACCAGCAAACAGCTCAAAACTCCAGTGAACTCTGCGGCGTCAACTTTTTTTTTCCCCCTATTTTTTAAAGCACTTGTTTCTTATTTGGACTTCTAATCTAGCCAAATGATGTCTCAGTGGGGCAGGAAAACACCAGGACCTCCTACAAAAAGGAAGCTCATCTATAAACATGGGCAAAAATCAAATCCATCTGAGTCCTGCAGGCACCGTCTTAAAAGAGGGATCTTTTAAAAGCATTCTCGGGGTATCAGGCTATATATGCGGTGGACAAGCCCATCTTGGCATGAATCCCGCTTTCCTGAATGAGACTCGGCTGCTCTAGGGAAGGTGGGAGAGCATGAACCCCGCAATATTACATGGCTGTATCAGGATATTAACATGGAAGTTTTCGCTAGGCGCCAAGCTTGGCATGGAAGGTAAGCATGTGGCGTCCCCAGGACCAGGCGGGGCCACCTCCATGGGTAACAGGGACTCATTCCCCGGTCTCCGGGTTGCAGAAGGAGCTGGGGCACAGGACACAAGCCACCAGCTGATAGAGAGCCTCCTGAAGAAAAGCAAAGGTGAGGATCCCCAAGGACTGAGAAGTCTCCCAAGAACCTGCAAAAGTCCCACGAAAGAAAGAGCCTGCTGGAAGCATCTGGCCTGGTCTGGGGGGAGCCCATGCCAACTCGAGACGTTGTCAGCCATGCCAGAAGTCTCCTGCATCTTCTCCCGCCCTCCTCACCGCAGAGCTGGAGGCAGAGAGAGAGCGAGCGAGCGCGAGAGCAAGCACAGATGCTGACCCAGCTGCTCCCCAGCTGCAGGGACCGGCCAGCTGAGAGAGGGGGAAGAGGGCTCGACTTGAAATGAAAAACTGTGGCACAGCTTTCTCGGGATATAATTCACATGCCACGCAATTCACCCATTTGGAGTGTACTATTTAATGGTTTCTGGATACTCATCCAGTTGGACAGATCATCACAGTCAATTTTAGAACATTTCCATGACCTCAAAAAGAAACCCTGTACCTACAACCCCCCCCTGCTCTTACCCCCCATCCTGGTCCCCCCAGTCGTAAGAAATCATTAATCTGCTGTCTCTATGGATTTGTCTATTCTGGACCTTTCACAGAAATGTGATCAGACAATTTGTGGTTCTCTGTAACTGGTTTAAAAAAAAATTTTTTTTTAAAGATTTAATTTATTTGGCAGCAAGGGAGAGAGAGAGAGAGACAGAGAGAAAATGCGGGGCGGGGGGGGGGTAGGAGAGGGAGAAGCAGGCTACCTGATGAGCAGGGAGCCCGACGCGGGGCTCAATCCCAAGGCCCTGGGATCGTGACCTGAGCTGAAGGCAGACGCTTAACCGACTGAACCACTCATGTGCCCTCTGTGACCGGCTTCTAAAAGAAAGAGCCATCAGTGTTGACCGGACGTCCCGGCTCTGCCACTTTCTAGCCTCCGGTTCTCAGGCAGGCCGGAGCAAACAGTCCCTTCCCCAAAGGGAAATGATGGGATTAAATATGTCCCCAGTTCACCGCTTCATTGGAATGAATTCACCCAACTCTCCAGCTGGGCTGGAGCTGGCAGAGAAACGCATCTCGCAGCTCAGCCCCCCTCACAGCGTGCCTGGCAGTGAGAGAGCCGTTATTTGGGTAATGTCTGTCCTTGCACCAGAAGAAAACGTCTACCTCCTTCACTTTCCTGCCCCCCAAAGCCCCTGGCCTGTGCCTGGCCTCAGGAACCATGTATTTGCTGGCTGACATGGCAGGCAGCTGAGAAGGGCGAGGGAAGGGCCTAGAGCGCAGGGGGTGTGGGGGTGACTCCCCGGGTGGAGCCACTCAGGGGGCCCCCTGTGTCCACGCCTGCTCGGAGGGCCAGGAGGCACTGCCAGATGGCAGACAAACTCTACTGCTTTCTGGTTAAGTTTTATGGGTTTCCTTGTTTTTGAGGTTGTCAGTGACATCTGCTGCTTTGCATTGTTCTAGAGGCAAAGTGTAAAGTAGAAAATGTGTCTGGGATGCTTTGCTCCTCCCCATTCCCGGGGGGTCCTGTTTGGACAGGCCTTGCCCTTGGACCCAGGACCACCAGCTCCCACTCCCTACACCTCGGTGATCGTTCCTCCTCCCTTAAAGCGAAGACACCATGAAATTAAGAAGGTGAAGATGACATGGTCTTCTCAGCTCATGGGCATCAGTGGCCCCCAGGGGCCTCTGCCCCACAGCACGGAGCATGGGATCACTGTACCAGAGCCTCCTAGAGACGGGGAAGCCCATCCTCATAACACAGGAGCAAGAGCGTATCCATCCAAGAAATCACAGATGTCGTTTCCACATGGCCGAGGGTGGTTTTCCAGGGAGAGCCCAGCCTGGCTTCCGTGGAGCCCCAGAAATGGTGCGGACAGCGTGGGGCGGCGTGGGCTCGGAGGGAGCACATGGGGGAACATGCAGTCTTGGGGGAAGAGCGTGTGCCAGGCAACGCCCACAGACCTCGGGGTCTCCTCACCGCCATTCTGCCTGCTAGAGATGCCATCTCCCCATTTCACAAAAGACCCCCAGGGAGCCGCCGCCTTCATACAGCTGGGGAGATGCCCGAGCGCATCCCAGGGACCCCACTGGGGCAGCTGGCAAGTCCCACAAGCCTGCGCTCCCAGCTTGTCCCCACCCCCGCGAAGGAGGCATGACCTCCATCAACCCTGGTTCCAGGCCAGGAATCTGGCTCCACAAGACAGAGGTCATTCAGCTAGTCGGCGGAAAGTCGAACCCAAGTCTGGCTAGCTGCAGAGCCTGTGGACCTACGGGGCCTGACGTCCCCACCGACGCTGGTTACCGATGACTCCACTGCGGGCTGCAGATCTGAGAATGTCCTGGGGCCTCTCGGGGGAGAGAAGAAGATGGGAGAAATAAGGATGTTCTTGTGTGGGTCTATAGGTCCGTCTGTGCCATGGGTCTGTGTCTATATAAATGTGTCTCCATGTGTGTCTGTGTCCGTGGGTATTTGCAGGTGTAGATGCATATGACTGCTGTGTCCATCTGTCCGTGCGAGCACATGTCCATGTAAGCGTGTGTGCTGGTAGGTGTACGAGCATATCTGCGCATCTGTGTGTGTCCGTACACGAGCATGTAAATAACCCATACGCGTCGGGGGAGACTAGGAAGATCAGGCCCCCTCTACGGTGGAACGTTATTCATTTTTTTCCAGTTAATAGGAAACAAAGGAATCTTTTCTTAAGGTTCTGCTTTGGGGCCCCAGAATGTAAACTTCATGCGATGAGATCTACAGCCTGTAAGGGAAGAATGTTTTTTGAAGATCAAGCCTGAGAAAACTTAGAATTCACTGTTGCATTTCAAACTTTTTTGACGAGGCCACCATGAGAAATAAAGTATTTCATTGCACATCACTGAATATATGTACATACATTTATACATATTTCTTGAACCAGTACTTGCCCTCACCATGTGTAATATGCTCTGATGTTTCTATTTCTTCTTTTTTAAGATTTTGTTTATTTATTTATTTGAGAGAGAGAGAGAGAAGATGAGCAGGGAGAGTGGCAGAGGGAGAAGCAGGCTCCCCGCTGAGCAGGGAGCCCAATGCGGGGCTCTATCCCAGGACTTCCGATCATGACTTCAGCTGAAGGCAGATGCTTAACCAACTGAGTCACCCAAGTGTCCCAATTTTTTTCTATTTCTTTTTTAAAAATACTAGCTGTGAGCCACCAAACTGATGTCACAACTCACTGATGGGGCAGACTCTACAGTCTGAGGAACGCTGGCCCAGGGTGACCCTTCCCTGGCTCTGCAAGAAGAGATTCCATCCGTCTATTTAACAGATAAACCGTGGGGCGTTGCTATGTGCCAATCACTTTTCTAGGTTCTTTGGAAACAAGTTTCCTGCCCGCCTGGCACTTTCGTTCTAAAGCAGGAAATGAACCATGAACCCAGAAACACTGTAATAAGATCATTTCAGATATAGCCTCAAGGTCTATGAAGGTACTTCAGTAGGGTGGTCAGGGAGGACTTCTCTGAGGAGGCGACATTTCTGCTGAGACCCCAATGATGGGAAGGAGTTGCCCAAGACAAGAGGTGGGGGGTGGGGTGGGGGAAAGGCTGCTGTGTATTTCGTGTCCTGTTTCTACTATCAAAGGTTAGACACTGACCCAGACTGGGACACATGGCCAGGGATTCTGTCCTTCCCTCCCCAGCCCTCTTGTATAGTCCCCTTTCAGCGACGTTTTCCTCTCAATCTCCACATTAGAATTTGGCGGCCCTGCAATGGCACAGGTTCATTCTTTCCCTGGAACATACAAAATAACATTTGGTCCAATTAATTCCGTTATTAAGGCAAACTCCCTGAAGAGACAGCTGATTTTGTGGAGAGGGATTCCATCGGTCAAGAAAGCTCAGGAATGAGACAGGCAGAGGGGCTCAGGCAGCGGGGCTCAGGCAGCCCGAGTGTTGGAAAGCCCATGTGGGCGATGGGCAAGCCTCCCCTTCTAGGCTGTTCCATGACCAGGCACAGCTTCCCCGGAGGTGTCTACAGGGCCAGCAACCTTGCTGCCTTCAGTTCCCGTTCAAATGCCATCTTCTCTGCAAACCTCCCCTGCCCACACTGTTTAGACCCCAGCCCTCCCTCCCGACTTATCTGGCTGTTGTCTGGGTCCTCATTAAAAATGTTAACCCCACAAGGGCGGGGATTTTTGCCTGTGTTATGCCCCATCTTGTATACAGCTGATGCTCAAGAAAAAGCTATTGCACGGGTCAGTGAGTAACAGCTTCCGTTTATAGAGCACCTACTGTATGCTGGGCTCTTTACATCCATGGTCTCTAGTCCTCATGGAAATCCTGCAGGGGTGGTTGTTTTATTCCCATTTTACAGATGATAACATGAAGTCTCCGAGAGTCAGAGAGGGCAAGAGAATGCAATGAGTAGTGACGGATATGAACCCGGGTCTCTCTGACTGCAAACCCACCAGGCCACAAGGCATCCACTCACATAATAGTGTTGGGTAACCCAAACCAAGATCCTTCCAGAAGCAAGCTCCCTAGGCACAGAGCGTTCCTCTTTTGTTTTGCCTAAGGAAGGGCAAAGGGTGTATTCTTCATCAGGAGAGATGCCTCTCTGCCAAATGGCTGGGTCATCCCCTCCGAGTGGAAGGAAAGTTTCATGCTATATTGGTCTTCGTAAGAAATTTCCATGCTTTTTGTTTTTCAGCACACTGAACATAAATAGGCAGAAACTCAGGCTGTGAAAGACCCACCCCCCCACAAGTGCCTTGAGGTTGAAACAGATTGTGCTCCTGTGAGCGCCACTGGGGGCATTCCTAGGGACGAAGGCGGCCCAGCGAGGCAGGACCCACAACCTCCCATTCCGTCTGCACCTCGGGGCCAAGTGGCTGAGTTTGAATTAACCAGAGGAGACCTCTGGAGGCTGGGGTTCTGGGATCCAACAGAGGGATCTTGCTTGTGGACAGCAGCTGCTTCAAATTATGAACTACTCCAAACAGAGCACACATTAACAAGTTTTTCAGCTCTGGAAGGAGACCAAGGGACTCGGGCCACAGCCATCATCTTCAGACCCTTCTGGGGGGAGCTTCCAGCTGAGAGGCCCAGGAAGGAAGGGCCAGGAGCAGCAACAGCGGAGACGGAAGGTCCCGACCCCCTTCCCTGATGGGGAGGCGGCCACTCGGGATGCCTGCACAGAGCCTGAGCACTGAGCGGGAGGGAAGGCCACCCCGTCCCATGTCACCCTCTAAGCCTGGTCAGGAGCTCATTATCTGCCAGCAGACTCTATCCCGAACTGCCCCAAAGCCTCCGAGCTTGAAGCCGGGAAGTAAGGGTCCCAGGCAGGAGTACTTCCCAGGGATGGTGGGGCAATGGAAGCAAGCAGGAGATTCCGTCCCCAGAGGATACAGAAATGATGGGCTGGCAGCTTTCCCTCCCATGGTGGGTTCTCACGGTCCACACCGGGCAGGGTGCGGGACTGCCTCCCTCGGTCCCTCTCCACCTTCAGCTCAACAGACGTTTTGAGTCCCTGCTTGGTGCCAGGCATCAGGCCAGGCCTGGGACGCATAACGCATTCACCAACCTTACTGTCTGCTCTGAATTAGGCCCCAAGGCCCCGTTGTGAGCATACAGTAATAACTAACAGCTCTGGAGCTAGGCTCTATTCTAAATGCTTTTCACATGTTAACTCATTAATCCTCAAAACATCAGAAGCGATGTCTAGGCGGAGACCTGAAGTGAGGAAGCGAACCCAGAGCCTATCTGGGGAAGCCAGGCAGAGGCGGAGTGAGGCGCGTGGCTGGCGTGTGCCTGGCAGGTTCAAGGACCCACCGTGAGCCCGGGATGCCGCGGGGGACCTGGGCCTTCCCTGTGCAGTGGCGGGCGCTGCAGGACCGCCAGGCCCTGACTTGGAGGTCCACACAGGCTCTGCGGCATTAGAATGCTCTTTGGCGGGAAAAGGGGTAGAGGCTGGGATAATGCAGGCCCGCTGGAGGAGAGTAGCAGCAGGGGGTGGGGAGAAGCCCTTGAATTCCACACCTATTTTGAAGGCAGGATGGAGAGGCCTTGCATGCAGGCTGAGCACAGGTGTGGGAAAAGAGGACGTCCCGGAAGGATTTTTGCCCCAAGCAGCTGGAAAGAGGGGGCTGCTGTTTGCTGAGATGGGGGATAGGAGACGAGCAGCTTTCCTCAATTCCAGGCGTGTTAATGAAGATGTCCAGGAAGCTGATGGGGAGATGAATCTGGGGTCCTGGGGGCTGGGGTGCTAGCGGAGCAGTACTAGGAACAGGTTTGTGACTTCTTCATTCAGTAAATCCTGTCTAGTTCCTCCCACGGGCTGGCACTCCTGGAGCAAGTGCCACTCGGGGAATGTTCTTCCTCTGTCCTCGGGAGTTTATCCGAGCCAGCAGGCACGGGAGGACCAGATGACCAGGGGAGAGGCCGGGAGAGCCGGAGAGGCCGGCGTTGGTGCTTACTGGTCCCAGAGGGGTGTGGGTGTGGGGCCTCGGGGCCGGGAGGTCAGCCGTGACCACCCACACCCACAGGCCCTTCCCGGGAGGCCGCACCCAGCAGCAGCCAATGTACAAAGGGGCCCTGGACGCCAGGCTTGCATTAGATCTGAACAGTGTCCAATTTGCTGGAATCCATTATCGACTCGCGCTGACCCGCTGTCTGCCCTTGGAGAAACGTCTGAAGGGTACTGTTGGAGCCAACCCTAGCTGAGACGAAGAGCAGGGGACGTGTTAGTGTTTCCAGTGTGCTGGGGGCAGGGTCGAATGTGGGAAGGAGCCTGGGGGGCAAGGAGGGAGAGATGACCTGCCGCCGTGGGCTGGGGGGTGTCATTCCACCACCTGAAATGGAGGGTTGTCTGCTCCCTTCCAGAAGCTTCCCGAGGGACCCTGAGGAATCAGTTGGGCCCAGTCCTCCAACGCCCGACTGGCCTCATCTTCACGCCTCCATCCGGGACATAGGTTCAGGGCTGCCCCCAGGCTGCCAGCCCTGCTAGCTGTGTGACTCTGGGCAAGGGACTCCCCTGCTCTATGCCTCAGTTTCCACATCTGTACCTATCACAGGATTACAGAAGGGATTCTGTGAAATAGCAGGGCATGAAGCAGAACAGCAGCGTCCTGCAGTAAGCGCTCACTGATTGTTCCTGACGATTATTACTCACAGAGCACCTAGAATGTGCTGGCATGAGGGATGCCTTGCCATCTTATAACGTGCCCACTGCCCATTTCAAAGAAATCCAGCACATTCTAGATGTGGAGAAACTCCAAGGATCTCTGAAAATGGAAGGGAGCAAAATTTCTCAGCCTGTTTGTCGAATGAATAAAAGATGGGCTTTTGGAATCCATACTATTCTGTGGCCACGTGACCACGGGCTTGGGGCAGCAGGTGAACCTGTGAGTCCTGTCCACGTCAGCCCAGCCCGGCTACCAGAAGGGCGTGCCTGCTGAGTCCTCCCCGACCCCCAACCTAGGTGAACTTGGACTAGGCAGATACTGGGAACCGATGGCTGAGGAAGAGGGATGTAGGGCCACCGGTGGTCAGGGTCATACTACGCTTCTGCCATGTTCCAGCACCCAAGTAGGCATCAGGCTCCATCCTCCCTGCCTGGTCCCACTGACCAGCCTCGGGGTGGCCCAGGTCCCGGCTTCCCAGGTCATTCCCTGACTCCGTTCCCGATTTCCTGTCCTAAAGTCTCACCTGGAGGAGCACACCGGTGGGCTCCAGACGGAACAGCCCTGAATGCTGTGCCTTCAGTGTCTACTTGACTCCCGCAGCGACAGGGAGCTCCACACAACCCAGGCAGCCCGGCCCGCCACCCCACCCATAATCATCTCCAGGCCCCTCTTACAGACCTTGAGAACAGCCCACCCACAGTGTGCCCGAGGGGTACACTTCACAGAAAGCAGGGATCTTCTGGTTTTAGACTCCGTGATTTGTTTTGCTGCGTCTTCCATAATGTTGGGGATGAAAATGTCTTATTATAACATTTTCAGACACATCAAAAGGGCTGACTGGCCCCATCACTTCCATAGAGAGAATGACGAGCGAGTGGAAAGAGTAGAGGCCTTGTGGGTACAAAGACCCGAGTTCTGGATATAGGGAGGCCTCTCCGGAGCTGCGTCCCCTTGGACTCACTGCCCCCCCCCCCCCACCGCCCCGCGAAACTCGGTTCTCCATGTGTGTCAGAGGGGGCGGCTACGAAGACGAAGCAAGACCATGGATGTGATGAACGGGTAATGGGACTGGACTGTGGCAGGGGGTTCACATTATTATTTTTTTTAGTTAGTTTTTTTTTTTAACAAATTTTTTTCTTTTTCTTTTTTTTAAAAAGATTTTATTTATTTATTTGACAGAGATCACAAGTAGGCAGAGAGGCAGGCAGAGAGGCAGGCAGAGAGACAGAAGGAAGCAGGCTCCCTGCTGAGCAGAGAGCCCGATGCGGGGCTCGATCCCAGGACCCTGGGATCATGACCCGAGCCGAAGGCAGAGGCTTTAATCCACTGAGCCACCCAGGCGCCGCAAAAAATTTTTTTCTTGAGAGAGAGACAGAACGAGTGGATGGGGTGGGGCAGAGAGAGGGAGAGAATCTGAAGCAGACTCCACACTCTGTGCAGAGCCCAATGTGGGGCTCGATCTCACGATCCTGAGATTATGACCTGAGCTGAGATCAAGAGTTGGATGCTTAACCGACTGAGCCACCAGGCACCCCCCCCATTATTATAATTGTTATCGCTGTTCTTTTTTTTGCCTGTCCAGCTCTTGTGACTTTTCCTTTCTGAATATTATGGCTGCTCACACCTTTAAACGTCTCACTATGTCATTTTCCCTAAAAGCTGCTGCAGTGGGGTAGGGGGAACTTCACTTCCTTGGGATACTGGATGATATCCCAGTAATGCGTGGGGTTGCGTGGGTACACGGTAAAGGATTTGGAAACTGCCATCAATAAGGTAGTTCATAATAATTCTAACATATTGCCAGGTACCAGGTGCCGTGTTGATTCCTTTACAAACATCATTCTCATGTAACCTTCTCCATCTTACCCAGGAGTTTATTGCTGATGCTACCCCCATTTTACAGACCAGGAGACTGAGTTAGAGTTAATTTGCCCAAAGTCATGTAACTAGTCAGATGTGGGGATGAGACCTGACCCCAGATGATTTAACTTTGGAATCTGCCCTTTTGACCACCATATTGCCTCACGAATGCATAATTTTCAGAGCAAACGCAGGAGGGGAGAAAAGCCCACTGATGTTTCATCTGGGATTTCTAGAGTTGAGTCATGAATTATGGGTGGTGGGATAAAATGAATAATAAATTCCAGAAGCTGTGTGAGGACAGCTGTAAGAAAGTCGGGCACCACAGCTTACAAGGATAGCCAGGACTGTTCCTGGCTCTAAGCGAAACCAAGAGGATATCAGGGGAAGGATGAAACAGAAGATGAAATTATCCTGGGTTCCCCGGGAGGCTTCTGACCTCACCACTAAGCAAGCTGGGGACCACATCACTTCCTGCCCCCGCTGAGCGATGCTGTGTGGCCATTGCAAGAGGCACAGAAGAGCCTTTTCCCAAGTCACCGCCGGAGATCCAACCGCAAGTGGATAACTGTGCTCCCATCACTCTGCTCATTTTACAGATGAGACTGTCGAGGCCCAGGGAAGTGAACCGCTTCAGGGCCTGTGGTAGGTAAGCGGAAGCCACATTCACCCAACAGACACGTAATGAACACCAACTCTCTGAGATTCCCCAGGAGACACACTCCGTGCTCTCAGGGACTCGACCATGCCGACCAGCCCCATCCCACAGACACAGTGTGTGAGCCAGACTGACCACTTAAGATGTTCCAACAGCTACATTTGAAAAGTAAACGGGTGAAATTAATCTTAAATCGGTATCTCTAAAACATCGTTTTAACAGGTCATCAATATCTAACAGTATCACTGAGGTATTTTACTTTTGGGGGGTATAAGCTTTTGAAACCCTGTATTTTACAGAGAAGTGCATCTCAGCGTGGACTGAATACGTTTCAAGTGCTCAGTGGCCACCCCACGGGATGGCGCAGATCCAGACCTGGGGTTCTCAGTCTCAGGACGTGTTAGAGCCACACAGACAGCTTGTTCAAACTATAGATTTCCAGGTCCCACCCAGAGAGTCTGGGGATCAATGGCAGGGCCTGGGAACCTGCATTTTAACCAGGATTCCAGGCAACTCTGATACAACTGGTTTATTCTGGAATCACTGAGCTGATAAAATGAAACGCAGCCCGGTCATTTGTCATTCCCAACGGAGAATGGCCATACAGCAAGTTAACACTCTGCCTTAATTCACATTGATCAGGGAAAGCTTGATCTTAATGAGCAAACTCTGAATTAAAGACAACATTGGGTTACATTCAGCTGAATTACTTTTAAGAATAAAGAGTAAACTCAAAAGAGTCTTCAAGCAGAGGGTTTTGTTTAGATAAGCCCTCCTGATTAAAAACGAAGAATATGCATACTTTGTTAGGCTCTTGAAAAGCTAATTAAGTCTCGTAAGACAAAACGGACCTTCCTTCTGATCTCCTTCCTTCTGATCTCCAGGCCTAATTTGCAGAACAGAAAACTTCCTTAGCAGACAATGGAGGCTTAGTCGGGGATGGTTGGTTGGTCAGTTGAATGGTAGGGGTAACTATGCTCAACTGGGATTGGCAGGAGTGAGGAGCTACTCATCACAAACTTTAATTATGCACCTTCTATATGGCAGACACAGTCCTCAGTCCTGAAGCTCCAGGGATGGATGAGGACTGGTCGTGCTCGAGAGGGGTTTGCACAGAAAGGAACCTGTGAGCTCTACCTTGGAGGGTGGGAAGTTTCCTCAGATAAGAATGGTGCTGAGTGTTGGGCGACCACAAAGGGTTTCACAGGTAGAGGCTGTGGGCACTGGCAGAGGGGGCGAGCACCTTGTCCCCGAGTGTTTGGAGAAGAGCAGGCAAGTGAGATGCAATGCCGGGGGTGATGACCTGGGGATACTGGGGAGGTGAGCTGGAGGGGGAAAGGTCAAAAGGCTTGATGGCCCAGCCAAGACGCTGGGATTCAGTCCGGCAGGTGATGAGGGGCCATAACTGTGCTTATGGGGATGCACACAGCAGGGCTCCTGTGGGCGATGGATGAATGAATGGACGGATAAATGACAGACTGAACGGGAACCCTGACGCCAGGAGGCCAGTGACAGCCAGGGGCGGCTTTCTGGGTGAGAGGGTGAGACCTGGACCAAGCGCTGACAGCAGATGGGAGATACTTTCAAACGACCCAGAGTAAGAAAGGTAAGACAGTGGTAAGGAGTCACCATCCACGTGGCGAAGACTGAAACGCGATGCTGTCGTGCAGGAGGCTGAAAGCCCCAGGAAAGCAAGGAAGAGGCTTGTGAAGCCAAAATCTCCCAGAGTCCCGGGGAAGGAAGAGACCGAAGCTTGGGATCTCTACAGCATTCCTTTCCGCGGGCATGTTTAGGCATTTTAGTGCAAGATCCTCATCTAAGAAAAAAATATATTTTTTTCTATAAGGAGATCATGGATTTGGTCAGAAATGCAAAACAGCTGCGTAAATCCAGGGGCTGGGAGGATACGGGGTGGGCAGGTGCCCTCAGCCACCACGGGTGGGTGTCCTGACACACACTGCGAAGGGAAAGTCTTGCACCCATGCATGCTGATGTAGGCATGACCCAGAACGTTGGGATCCACGGGGTCTGCAAAAACAGAACCCGGGAAGGAGCCTACATGGCTACCTGTGGGGAGATGGATAAATAAAACAAGGTATAGTTATGCGCTGGGAGATGGTATTACGATTAAAACCAGCTTAGGGCTGGACCTCAAAAATCAAGGTTGGGTGGAACAGCCATGTTGAAGAAGAATATACCCAGGATGACAGTCCCTACGTGAACTAGGACACTGCCCGGTAATGCATGTTGCAAACGGTTACACAGAGGGGACGGAAAAGCGTAAACACGCAGGCTGGTATTTCCGGGAAATTCACAACAGGAGATTGACAGCAGGGGGGTGAAGAGGAGCTCCAAAGGGATTTCTCCCCTGGTGATGAATTATTGCTACCCTATCTGCAGACCTAGACAAGAGCTAAAACAAATAAGCCAATACGGTTTGTTAATTTGGGATGGCGAGGAGAAAGAGGGTTTATTATATTATTTCCTACACTCTCAAAAATTTCCCAGACTGGGGTGGGGGGGTGGGGGGGTGGGGAGGTGGAAACGGTAGAGTAGGAGGTAGCCAAACAGAAGGCTTGGAAATGACCCAGCCCTGCCAACTGGCCTCGTCCCCCGGCAAAGGAGCAGGCAGATGGTTACTGAATGTATCTGGAAGGTGCCCGCTGGGGTCTAACGCTGCATTGTATATACTCAGATGACTGCTGGGGCAAAGGCGAAATAAACACATTTTCTGTGCTTCCCTTTCTCAGCCCTGCACCCAGGCCAAGGTAAGGGTGAAGCTGCCACATCACTTATTGACATGAGGATGTCCTCATCTGCATGCCTTTAGTAACAGTATTCATCTGGTTGGCTCCTCTTGGGGGCCGTCCCCCACCCCAATTCCCAGCAGACCAGGAACGGACCTCACTGCGCAAGCGCCACACCCCCAAGTTTGGCGAGGCCAAACGTGCACGAGAAGGAACTCTGATGGGGGGCAAGCTAGGCCTGCTCCTGCATGACGGGGTTCCTCGCCTATTTCTGCCAAAGAGCTCTGCGGGCATAGAATTTTAAAAAAAAAATTAATAGTAAGTTGAAGCACATAAAGTGTGGAATTGAGAGCAAGGAAGCATTCTTATCACTATTTTTGAAGCAAGATAAAAATATCTGTCTGGAGCGCCTTCTTTGCAGCCAGGAACTGCGCCTGAGTCATCTCTACGTCTCCAGGGCTCCGCACAGAGTAGGTATTCAGGAAGTGCTTGCTCAATAAGCAGAACCACAAGGGGATACACACACACGTTTTTGAGAACCATGTTTTTACTTTTGTGAGTTTCATTTCAATTCATGGGGCAGGACCACCTAAATGGTTGTTGCAGATTCTGGAATCAAATTGCTTTTGGAACAGACGTGGGCCCTCTCTTTGCCCTGTACCTTCAACTTACAGCATCTTGAAGAGGGCAAGCTGAGGCCCTTTGTACCACAGCTGGTACAAAAGATGCCCCCGGTACACACCAGTGATTTTCACCAGTTAGTCCTCATGGCAAGTCAGGTGGACGGGCAATAAACATCATGTCCGTTCTGTCGACGGGAAGGCTGAGGTTCAAAGAAGTCCTGTGCCTTGCTGGAGGTCACACAATCTACTGGTGACAATGCCAGGATTTGAAGGCAGCTCCTCTAGCTCCAAAGACCTCCCCTGAGGCCCCTGCTATGGCAGTTTCCCATTAGCTGACTCAAGGACCAACTTCCAAGGTCTTCTCCAGCTGCTTTGTTTTCCACCCAGCAAAGGGTCTGGTGGGAACTCCCTCGGCCAACTGGAAGCTCCCGATTTCTGCGGCTCCAGGCCAGGAATGTGACTCAGACCCTGGGGACTCTAATTCCCACATCAAAGCCGAGAGCTCCGAGTCACTCTGGCTAAGTCCAGAGAAGGCAGAAAGCTCTAATGCAAGAAGACAATGGAGACTCCCCGATGGGCTTTACTCTCACCGCAGGACTGACGCCCAGAGATGAACAGTTCCAGCGACAGCGTGGCCTTTCTGAGAGGACTTGGATCGCCGGGCTCCGAAAAGCTCACACCCTTTTCTGCCATGTTCATGCTTCATTTTAACGGAAGTAAACATGATCCCGGGAGAATGCCCGGCAGGGGACTCAGGTGAAGGCAGGCTCTACCTCTGTGCTACCAAAGCAGTGTCGGGGCAGGGGCTGGTGCTTCTGACCGCGGGCCCACGTTTGTCACAGAAGAGACCACTACAAGCACATTCAAAAACTATCTGTGTGGTGTCCTGGTCACCAGACAGACCTCTGAACTCCCAGGGGCACTGCCTGGCATAGAATCTGAGCTTGGGGAGCTTTGAATAAGAGGACAGATTAACAGGTAGACTAACAAGGGGACTCACACTGGGTCTTTCCAGCAGCCCCGAGGAGGAAGCAGCATTAGCACTATTTTCCAGATCACGGAAACGGAGATTTGAGGGGGCTCAGCGGCTTGTCGGGGCCCCCTTGCTGCTGAGGGGCGGAGGTGGGTTTGGACACAAATCTGCTGGGCTTTTGAGTTGTGTATGTCCCCGATACTAAGCTGCCTCCCTACTATCACCTAAGACCTGGCACAGCTCTCTGATCAACAGATATGCCAGTAAAGCCACACCAAGACTGTAACTTGTATAGTATAAACCCAAGGGCCAGATCTAATCAGTTGCCTGGGGTGTGTGTGTGTGTGTGTGTGTGTGTGTGTGTGTGTATGTGTTTATGGTCCTTGAGCTAAGAATGATTTTCATAGTTTTACATGGTTACACGGTCCTATATATTCCCACATAATATCCTTGATTTTGCCCTTTCAGAAAAAGTTTGCAGACCCCTAATATAAATAAGCTACATCTTATTTTATTTGAGGTCCCAGAAAGTAGGGGTGCATCTGAAGCCAGGAGCTAGAGACCTCCTCTGTAGACTCGGGCCTCGGTGCCCCCTCCGTTGTCAGCTCTCACCACCATACACCTGCTCTGTCAGACTAACGCCTACCTACCCATCAGTCTCAGCTTGGTTGTCCCTTCCTCCAGGAAGCCCTCACTGATTCCCAGAGACCAAACCAGGCGCCCTTTCCTGTGTTATTTTCTCACAGACCCCTGAAACCCACCCCACTTCCTGCTACTTTCTCATCTCCCACCTGATGGACTGCAGAAATGACGAGGGCAGGCACCATTCTGCCAGGGCCAAGGAACAGTATAACATGGGTGACCACATGTCCTGGCTTGCCAAACCGCCCCCATGTACGCCCGTTGACCCGTGTGAGTATTAACAACATTGCCCTCCTTCTCAAAAGAGTCCTGTTGTGGAGGATAGATCATATTGCCATCCTATGAAATGAGCAGTAGCTTAAGAGTATGGGTGCTGGCTTCGAATGTCACTTCTTCCATTTTCTAGTGGTGTGACAATGGGTGAAGTAGCTAATGCCTCTGTGCCTCTGTCTCCTCCTCTACAAAATGGAACTAGTCATAGTGTTTACGTCATAGGTTTGTTGTGAGGATTCAGTGAGTCCATATATATCAAACTCCCAGGACGGTGCCGGGCAAATTGCAAATTCTATGGAAGGGTCAGCCATTATTGCTAACAGGTCCCGTGGAATCCGCCATGCCTAGGAGACTTGTCCATGGCAGATGGTCACACACACTTCCTGGACCAACAGAGGAGAGACAAGGCCAGCCCCAAGGCTCTGCCTGTCAGAGCTGGTCAGGCAGCATCTGAGTTCATGAGCCACCTGCCTCCAGACCCAAAGCCCGAGGATCACTCTATGGGTGTAACTGCTCAGAGCTTAATTTCTGGTCTCTTCTCTACCTTTCTGGATGGAGCACTGATTTCAGTTTGATACAAGTCCTCCCCGACTATTTTCTGTATGTTCATAGGCCTCTATCATAAGTGCATCTTTAGAAAATACAACATAAGTTTAAGATACATGGTATTGTACGGGTAGTATCTTTCAGCTACTTGCTTCTTTTACTTCAACAGTAGAATATGAATTTATTAGACTGAGAGCAACCTTATTCTTACTAATTGTTCCACAGTATTTCATGGTTTGGATATAATACAGTTTATTTGGCTATCCAAACCATTCGCTATTATAAACACGAGTGCCATAAGGAGTATCTTTGTCGGGCCTCTTTAAGCTCTGGAGAAATCTTCCAAGATGTTCCTATCTCTTTTTAAAGCAGACTGTTGCCCACTGCTTTCTCCAGGATTGGCCAGAGGAAGGCCTCAGATGCTGGTCATATTTCTATGAGCTAGAGTCACAAATCAACTTTTATTCCTATCCATGAAGGAAATAACGAAGTGAACTTAAAAAAGAAATTAACAAACATTTTAGCTAATAGAAAAGAGAAATACAGATGAAGTGACCCAACCCTCCAAATGCGGAGAAGATGCTGGGATACGAAGGAACATCGACACGGTCAAGGTACCTGGCTCAGAGTCTCTGAAATGCAATATTCCCTGTCAATTCCCCTTGAATAGAAAGCTATTAACCGGATTCTCACCTTATTTATAGGTACTGTGTCATTTTAATGAAAACTAAATCTTGTTTGCTCTGTCTTTTCAATCCTGTCTCCGCGCAATTGCTTTCCTGTGGCTACATGGGAATAATTTATATTTAAATCTTCACCTTAGTCACGAGAGTTTAGGCTCACCTGAATGGAAAGGCGATTGCTACTCAACAAATTAAAAACACTCTCGAGAACTTCTTGCAAACTCATCTAGCTCTCCGTGTTGAATCGACCCAGCTTTGACCCAAATGGTGATTTCTGCACAGTGATTTTAAATAAAAAATATACACTTGCATTATGGGAAAGAGGAGTGTGTGGGTTGGGGGTGGAGAGGACCGTAAAGAGAAGAAGGGGAGAGGCGCCCTCAGGAGTGGGGGTTAGGGGAGCAGCTTGGAGGGGGCAGAGCTGGGAGAAGAGACAGAAAGATGGATTCTTCTCCAACGTTAAGCCGATGATGCCTTCACTGGCCTCAATTTTCCTGAAGATGGTCTTCTTGGGGCTTCGCCTCTCCCAAGGTCAGCCCCAACCTCTCCCCTGGGTGCAAGGTGCCTTCCCGACCCAGTCTCTGGCCCTGGGCATAAACCCAGTATGATAGCACCTAACAGTGCCTGGCCCAGAAAACAGCAAATAAATGTAGCTACTACTGTTAATCCTGTTAGTATAGTAGGTGCTCACTAAATGGTTGCTGACTCACTACATGAAAGAGAAGCCTGAATGAACTATCCTCACCCTTCCTCAGCCTCACATGCTAGAGGCTGAGTCTTGCCACCACCTCCTCCTGGGTCACAGCGCAGATATGAGGGTCTCCCATGTCTACGTGACATGGGACAGGAGGGTCATTGGACCCCGCCCTCAGCAATGGAAAGAGATGCCAGTGCAGTTCGATCAGAACAAAGTGCACTCCTGGCAGGAGAAGGCCGGTGATTTAAGGCCCCAAGGTGGCAGGTTGTGCAGGAAGAGATTTGGACTGGGAGTCAATCATGGACCAGGATGAGTGCTCTAAGGGTTTTTCTGAACCTGCCTTCCTCACAGCAAACTTTTCAGGCACATTAAAACCCAGCAGAATCACGGTTGCCCAAATGCTTGCATCTCATCTGCAAAAAGGAAGGATGGGACCGGCGGGTCTCCGAGCTTCTCTGCCACACCAGCCCTGAAGCATACACTCAGCCACTAGCTTACAGACACAGAAGTAACTCCATCGTTGGGTTTTCTCAGAATTACAGGCCACCTGATGTCATGCGGGGAAGTGACACACAGAAGGCCTGACCACAGGATTGCTAAATTCAAGTGTGAACTCCTACCCTTTCACATGCTGAGACGGGAAATACAGAATGACAAGCACCACCCCCACCCAATGGCATGAGACCATGTGAAAGGGAGGAGAGGTAGGAGAACAGTGCCTAGTGTAGCAGAGGCAGCATCTGATCCTTTCTCCCACCAGAAGAGTTCCTAAAATCTAAAGTTGTGGGAAAAAATGTTTCGGTGGAGCCCTCTGGAATATGGGTAAGTCTGGACAAAAAGGCCATTTCTTTAAAAGGAATCGTGAGCGCAGCTGACCTTGGCATCCGTCCTCCCGTCTCACCTCGTAGGATCTGTTCACCTCCCAGGATTTGCCTAAAGGCCACCCTGGGACCGAGTCCTTGCCCTGCTTCCTAGCTGTGATGGCCAGAAACTTCTTAAGCTCTCCGGACCTCAGTTTCCTCATCTGCAAAATGAGGGTTATCATGGCATCTACTTAACGGGGTGGCTGGAAGGTGGAGTGAGATCAGCTGAGTAAAGCACTTAGCGTGGTGTATGGTACACAGTAAGTGTTCAATAAATGCAAGCCATTATTACACCACTATTCCTGCTGCACTAAGATTTATATACATTTGCTTAGTATCTCTAATGCTCAAGTGCTCTTGAGAATTCAGTGGACAACCACAGGCCTGAACACCTGAATGCCAAGAAGACAAGGCATAAAAGCTCTGGATGATAAATTGGTGGAGCCTGAAGTGCTGGTCCCTGGCACGGCCCTTGCTGACTCTCCAGAGCAACTCCTGAACCCTACGCACTACCGCAACCCCTCCTAGCATCTGGCAACTTCCAGAGAGGCTGCTGGGGCAACCAGAGGGCTGCAGCACCTACACAGGAGAAGGACAACATGCCCTGCAAAACCACCTCCTACAGAGAGCCGAAGGACCAACAATATAAAGACTTAAACAAAGCCAAGGTTAACAATAATAGAAAACCCAAAAAACTCTACTTAGCAGCAGGCTCCTTTTAATAGAGGAGTACACATACCTCCAAGCCTTTTCCGGGAGGCCTGAAAGTCTAGAAAGTGGCACATAGGAGCTGAATTTGGGTGGGCCTCATAGCAGAGTCAAGTTTCCTGCACTGTGACAGTGATCATCAGCCAGCCACCTGGTCTTCCACGTCTCCTGCAGCTGGGTGGTGAGGGGAACACAGAGGACGGTCTCTTAGGAGCATCCCGGTCCCATGGTCTGGCAACCAGCGACAGTCGGCTAAACCCTGGAGCCTAATGGTGAGAGAGCCTGGGCTGCTTCCATCTGACTTTTAGGAAAAGTCAAGTCAACTTGGTGAATCACTGTGTAGCAACGTTTCGAATGAGTTTCTGGAACGGTCAGAAAACAGCAGAGCGTCTGCCCAGGAGATCCCCAAACAACACAAGAGTAATGGTGCAGATCGGTTCACGCCTCGGGGGTGCCCAGGCGGAGAGGGGGTGCTCTGCACCAGCAGGGCCGGCAGCTGAGACTTTAACTTGCTCTAAACGAAAGCCCAGCCCCATCCTTCACACCAACCGCTTCATCAGCTCAACCACAGCGAGAGCGCCACCTCCCAGCACTGACTAAGTGCTAGGATATGCTAGACGCTCCAAATACATTATCACATTTACTCCTGGAAGCAATCCTGCAAACAGGTGTTCGCCAACGTGGTGAAACGGAGCTCAGCGAGGCCCACAGACTTGCCTGAGGTCACACAGCTAATTAGTGTTGGAATCCCTGCTCCCTGACTCATGCGCTATGCCTTTATGATTAATGTTTAAAAAATGGAAAAAAGGCAATTCGAAATCACTGGATGATAAATCACAGCTCAATTTCTCAGTACAAAGCGACTCTAAGTAACTCGGGACAAGCCTATGTATTAAGAGTCATAAAAAAAGTTTGGCTTTTTTACACCAAACAACTTCATTTGCTTATACATAAATATCAAGGACTAGAAAAGCAGAATTTCAAGCCAAATTGAATAAAAAGTGTGCGGTAACATCACCCCTCAGCCCTTTCAGGAGGCTATATATTGTCTTTTTTTTTTTTAAAGGCCTTCTACCTAATGCTTCTAGAGAAATATGACAGATAAGGCTTTATAGATTTATTTCGGTTTAAATTAATGCTAACCATCTGGATGGATAAGATAACCAAATAGCCATAAAATCTTGGCAACCTCCAGCGTAAGAAAAATTGCTTGGGAACAGAGAGGAGGGAAAAAAAAAATCCGCGCAGTTTGTTGGAGGAATTCCAAAGTGATCACAGAGTTTACTAAGATTTTTACTTAATCGTGCACTTTCATCATAATATATTTGCAGCGTGGCGGACTACGCGCGGTCTGGGAAGGGACAAGTTTACACAGATAATAATTCCTTACAGTGGCGAAGCACCTTGAACCCACAAAGGTGTCTGGCTTCAATTCTGAGATTTCCGATGGCCCCTGGAGCCAGGGAGGAGCAGGGTCTATCATTCTCAGTTTGCTGATGGCTAGAACTGCACTCAGAGAGAGAACAGACGGTTGGCTCTGGCATTCAACACCGATGCCCTTTTCACTACCCGGTGCTGAAGCCCGTTCACCCAGCCCTCCATCCATCCACCCACCCACGCACCCGCCCGGCCATCTGTTCATCTGTATTTTGTACCAAGTCCTACGTATTCTGTAATCCTTTAAGAAAGAAAGAAAACAAAAGAAAAGGGCTCCTGTGGGTTGGAGGCACCGCTGTGTGTCTGGGCACAGTTTTGCAGGAGGAACAACGCTCCCTGCCAGTAACGCCTTCGGCGGAGTCCCGCCCTCCTTCCTGGTTCCGCTGTGTCTCCCTGCCGTCTCCCCCATCTCCTCTGCGGTGGGTTCTTCTGCCAGCATCGTGCCGTGACGGTCCGGTGCTAACCATTTTAGGAACATCTGTTCGCCTCTCTGCCCTTCTGAGGACCTACCGGACGGGTAGGACTCCTGCCTCCACCAGGCTGCCTCCCCAGCTTGGGTCACACCACGGACATACGGGGGAGCACGATGAAACTGAACCCAAGGACGAGCCTCCGAGCGTGGGGAATTTTCCCACCGATGTAAATGCTCATGTTGACCCACACGTTCATTCATTCACCCACTCCTCCTTCCTCCACTCAGGACCGCTCTGAAGCATCGACCAACTAATCAGCCATGTGCCCAAGGGACAGAGCGATGAACAAGATTCGAGTGTCAGTGGGAACTGGTCAAGTAGCTTGAAACCATTTTCCCTTGGGGGGGGGGTGACAGTCTGGCATGGGAAAATCAAGGACGGACCCCCGCTGCAGTCTGGGAGTGGGTGGTCAGGGATCTCACCGTAAACCCCATCCCAACCAAGGAAACTCGGTCCACACCCCTGCTCTGCCTGAACTGCTGATTCTGACCTCACGGAGCTGCTCCCACAGCTGCACATAACGTGCTCAGGGTAGCGGCAGGTGGACGTAGCCGTTCAGAGGCCCCGGCCCTGACATAGCCATCGGGCTATCCCAAAGTGGGATTCCAAGTGAAAATGGGTCAAACCACAAAGTAACTGTAAGTCCAACCCATTTCTGATTTTTCCCATGATGATTATGTTGATTATTTTTTAAAATAGCTTATTTATCTATTTGCAGAGAGAGAGATCACAAGCAGGCAGAGAGGCAGGCAGAGAAAGAGAGAGAGGGAAGCAGGCTCCCTGCAGAGCAGAGAGCCCGATGCGGGGCTCGATTCCAGGACCCTGAGATCATGATCTGAGCCGAAGGCAGAGGCTTAACCCACTAAGCCACCCAGGCGCCCCTATGTTGATGATTTTTATAAACATCAGAAATTTCTCCTTTTCTTGGGTGGGTGGGGGGAAGCGTTTTCCAGCTTGGCTGAAGCCTTGGTCCTGGTCCCACCTCTGCCGGGTCATCCCTCCCCGGGCAGGCTCTAGTCTTCAGCCAGCAGGCGGCAAGCCCTGCTCCTGAGGACATTCTCCTCCTCCCCAGGCAACCTCCACTCCATTTCTGCTTGGGGTCCCCCCCTCTCTCTCCCCCCCACTCTTTTCCTCCCTGCCAAGGGCCACCTGCCCCTCTGGGATTCCCCAGCCTGTCTTCTGAATCGGGTCCATGCCTGTCCCGAGAAGGCAAGTACAGTTTCCCACCACCCGACAGTCTGGAGATAGAGGGCACCGCACCGAGGGGGCCATACACCTGCCTGGTAGCGCAGGCACAGGGTCGGTACTCAGTGACCCCCCTGCTATGGCCACAGTATCTGGCCGGTCCTGGCCAGCGGCAGCACTCGGGTCCAGAACCTGGTTCTCTGCATTTCTAGCTACCGTCCGCAGCTGCCGTGGGGATGAAGCATCGACTGCCACAGGGGTAACTCTCGTTCCCTGATGAGGGGGCCTCATGTAAGAATCACCAGAAAGGTGAAATCTTCGGACCCTACAGAGAGCACCATTCCTAACTCAAGACCCTCCCTCTGCCAGTCTGTGAAACACAAGCCGTGAACTCCAGAGAGGTGGAAACCTTCAGTACCAAGATCTGGGCCGAGACAGGACAGGTGTTACCAAAGCTGGGGTACGTGGGGATCAACTGAGATCAAGGACCCACTGGTGTCTGGTGGTCGGCGAGCGCTTCTTGTCACCAAGAACGGGACTAAAATACAATTGTAACAAATGCTGTTGTCCCTGCAGGCAGGGGAAAGCAGAGTTGTTGTTTTTTTTTAAACAAAAACAAAAAAATTTAAAACAAAAAAATAAATAAAACAAAAAAAAACAATAAAAATGGTAGAGGAGTGTTTCTAGATTGCTCAGACTAAGAAACAGTAGGGTTATGAAAGGAAACAGGGTTGCTTTCATTACAGGACTCATCAGAGCCTTTGGTGTGGAGGAGAGCTTTTCCAATTTCCAAGGACTATACAGGAGGTGGTGGCACTTCTCTTCCAGGAACTCCGGAGGGTGGTGGGATGTTTCACTGGGCGGATGTGATGACTAATTTTATTTTTTCGACTTGACTGGGCCACAGAGTGCCCAGACATTCAGTGCAAGGTTATTCCGGGGGTTTCTGGATGAGTTTAGCACTGGAATGATAGACTGACTAAAGCAGATTGCCACGCCCCCAAGTGAGTGGGTCTCATCCAGCCAGCTGAAGGCCTGAAGAGACCAAGGCAGACTGAAGACTCATGGGCAGACTCTCCCCATGAGTAAGAAGGAGCTAACTCCTTCTGCCCGACTAACCTCAAATTGGGACAGCAATATTTTCCTGCCTTTTGGGCTCAAACGGAAACATGGACTCTCCTGGGTCTCCAGCTTGCTGGCTGCATATCTTGGGGCTTGTCAATTCCCATAACTACATGAGCCAATTCCTTATAATAGATCTCCTACTAAGGATATATACACACACTTCCTAGTGGTTCTGTTTCTCTGCAGAACTCTAATCCCGCTGGTATCCTGAGCAACAGGCTTTGGTAAACGGGCTTGTATTTAAGGGTTCACCTGGGAATCCCTTAAGCACAGCTACCGTGCCGACTTCTGGGTCATCATTTCGGACAAGGGT
>PISX010026687.1:0-24112 GCA_004024625.1 Mellivora capensis | reverse complement strand
GGAGATGAACCATGAGAGACTATGGACTCTGAAAAACAACCTGAGGGTTTTGAAGGGGCGGGGGGGTGGGAGGTTGGGGGAGCCAGGTGGTGGGTATTGTGGAGGCCACACATTGCATGGAGCACTGGGTGTGGTGTAAAACTATGAACTCTGTTATGCTGAAAAGAAATAAAATATATAAAATTCAAAAAAAAAAAAAGAGGGGTAAAGGTGGGAATTCTGCTGTGGCAGATCCCACCCCCAGTCCATCTCTTCACACCTGTCAGTCCTGCCTCCCCCCGCCAACATGTATGGTATGTACAACCAGGTCAAATTCCTAAAGCTGCACTCACATTAACATCTGAGGTTCATGCCACAAGTATAATTCTTATAGAAGGGGAAGACTTTCCCATACGAGTTCCTACTAAACATCTGTCTTTTCAGCCTTAGATTTCTGCTGCTTTGATAGGATCCAGTCAGTGGATGAGCACATTCTGTTTTCTACCGATACAATCATTTGGCCACTATCTATATACCCTCCATTGGCCTGGAGGACCTTATAGCACACATAGAAGCCCTCATTAAATTCACCCAATAAGACTTAAATGATAGACAGCAAACCTATCTTCATTGAACACTGAAATATTTGTAATAAGAAAAACTGTCCTCCAAAATAGGATGGTCTTGGGACATTATTACTGCCTCACAAGGAGGCATCTATGCCATTATCAAAACAGAATGTTGTATGTTCATATCCGATGACTCTGCTCATGTATCATCTTTATTAAATGACATGAGGACACAAGTGAATGTCTGAGTGATCCAACCCCTAGCCTAGGGGACTTAAGAAATCAATGGATTATGTTGCTCTTGGTAGAAAAAAAAAGGATGTTATCATGAGCTGTACCTGGACAATCAGAGGCTCCTTACCCTATACTTTGGATATATGTTCTGCCCACCATTCCCACACTAGATGCCACTTCAAGGATGCAGCCTTGAGATAAGATCATCTGGACTGTATATGTGACTGAATTCCATTAAGAACTCTATATAAACTTTTAAGATTCTAGTGGATGGGTACAGAGTTCTACTCCTCTTGCAGCTATCCAAGACAAGCCTCATAAGTAAGTTTCCTTGCTTATTAAAACAACCTCCTGCCAAAACTAGAGCAGTCTGCTGCTTCAGTCTCTCCAGGCCCCCTGTATATGGGAGCCAGTTCCAAATTTCACCCAGGAAACTCCCAAGGTTCGAACCAACATGAGCCTGTATCAATAAATTTGGACTGATCCAACTTTATATTCTTTCCACCATTATTCCATACTCTGAGTACACATTCCCACAATTTCCTTGGATTTAGGCATGTATAAATTACTTGAGAAAACTCAAGTAATTCATCTGAAGTAGAGTGTACCACCCCATGAATCACATTTTATACATCTTTAGAGGCTTGCTGGGACTTGAGTCTATTTATAGAAGTAGTGAGGGGGTGATGAGAGTGGATCCCAAGTCTCAGTATTGTCTTGCATGGAAACTGCCTCTGGGGAAGCCACTGCCATTTCCTCAAGCAATGCAGTGTTAATCCCTGTAGACAGGTGGAGAGGCCTACACGTTGTGACTAGGGAGGTGGCTGCTACTGAGGGTAGGGAGGACACTTCTGCTGTAGTTGAGGGAAATACTTTTCCTGGGGCTGGACAGGTTGCTTCCACTGGGAGTGGGAAGACCTCTTCCACTAGCAAAGAAGATCCTTCAGTATTTAGAAGCTTGATGTTCCTAGCCTCATCAAGATCTTCCTACACATCCTTATCACAATTTACAGGATCCCATTCTTTTTTTTTTTTTACAGGATTCCATTCTTTCCCAATCCCAATGCCCCTGCTTTAACAGAAGATATCCTGCAAGGTTGAGAGTTAAACTTATGTTGTAACTCAGCCAATTACAAGGTGAGATTCTATATTTGAGTGTCAGCAATTCCAATGCTGCAGCTGAGATAAGACTCTCTTTCAAGGCACACATAAGGCTCTTAAGTCATTTACAGGGCATTTGAGCTGGGAATTCAAATCCCTGACTGCATTCTTTTCTTTCACCACTCTATCCAGCAACATTAGGAGCAACCAACCAATGTCATTATATTCCTTAGTTTTAAAAAAAATGTTTAAATTTTATCATATTCTGAGTCATTTAGCTCCTTGTTTCTCAAGAGTGCTTGGTTAGGAGTATCTGATGCAGAGATTTTGCATATCTCTACGAATAGTTCCCACCATGGACTATCAGTGTTCTCTGTCCTAATGAAAATAGAGTCATTAGCGTCTTTTTTTTAAGATTTTATTTATTTATTCGAGAGAGAGAGATCACAGGTAGGCAGTGAGGCAGGCAGAGAGAGGTGGGGGGGAAGCAGGCTCCCTGCTGAACAGAGAGCCTGACGCAGGGCTCGATCCCAGGACCCTGAGATCATGACCTGAGCCAAAGGCAGAGGCTTAACCCACTGAGCCACCCAGGCGCCCCCTTTAGTGTCTTAAAATCTAATCAGATTAGAGAGCAAATTCCAGAAACAACAGAACCAAATCCAAAAACATACTTACATTTCTATTCCTCTAGAACTACTCTTGGTTCCAAATTCTGCACTGGTCAAGGTTCTCCCAGAAGCAGAATAAAACGGATATAGATAATAACATGGCGAGAGTCAGAAAGGGAGGGAGGGAGAAAGGGAGAGAGAGAAGAGAGATTTATTATAGGAATTGGATCACATAGTTATGGAGACTGAAAAAACCTACTTTTGGATATCTGCACTCCCCATCTTCATTGCAACATTATTTACAATAGCCAAGACATGGAAGTCACCCAAGTGTCCACCGATGGGTAAAAGAAAGAAAATGTAGTAAATACAAAGCAATTCCTCCTGAAGAACTGAGGGCTGACTGAACAGCAAAACAAAGGATAAAGGGACCATACTGAGAATGGCAGCAAAGAAGGAGGCACAGACATGTTAACAATAAAATCCCACCCCCAATGCTGCAAACTACGGTAGGGAGAGGAAGTGCTGCAGAAACAGGAGCAGATTCAGTTGCCCTGGAACAGAGAAAAAAGATGCAATTTAAAAGCACAACAGCAATGAAAAGGAACTAACCCTCCTCTAAATGGTGGGAACCTACTGGAACTCTCTTAAGCGGGGGCTAGCCAGCACCACCTTTTACATTCCCCCTCCACATTTTAAGTGCAGACAGGAGCAGGGTCCAGGTGCCCTAGTGGGCTCACTGCCACAACAATCCCCAAGCCCCTAGAATACACCAGCCCCAGACACCTTGGAGTACAGGGGGAAAAAAGCTGTGGTTTAAAAGAGCAACTGATAGGCACCTGGGAGGCTCAGTCCGTTAAGTGTCTGCCTTCAGCTCAGGTCGTGGTCTCATGGTCCTGGAATCAAGCCCCACATCAAGGGAGTCGGCTTTTCCCTCTCCCTCTGCCCCTCTTCCCTGCTTGTGCTCTCTTCCTCTCTCTTTATCTTTCAAATAAGTAAATAAAATCCTTTTAAAATAGTAAAAGAGCAATCGAAATATCAAGGAACAAGTCCTAAAACTCAAAGAGCAGGGGAGCTATAGGAACTCTCTAGAATCAAAGGGACTGGTGGCACCACTGTTTATATTCCCCCTCCACCTTAACAGTAAAGATGGGAACAAGGTCCAGGCACCTGAGCCACCTGCTGCCTCAACAAGTAGTGTCCCCTAGCCCACACCAGCCCCAGCTTAACCCCAAGGTGGCCCCACTGCCTCAAACCACCCTGAGCTCCAGCCATCCCACCAAGACAACCCCAGCGGGACACACCCTCGGACACTCCTACTAGACAGTGACCACTACAGCTCCAGCGAACTGACCAAGGTGACACAAGTACAAAGAACCCTAGAACATCCCAGGCCTACACCTAATTCAGCTCCAGACCATTTGCCAAGTCAATCACTGCATGAAGCACCATGAAACCTCCCAGCCCACACCCACCTCTGCTCCAGTTACCCACCAGGGCCCCTATTCATGGAACATCACAAGCCTCACAGCCTATAGCCACTTCAGCTCCAGTCATTCTGCCAGTGTGTCCCATGTACACAGTACCCTGAAGCCACTCAGCCTTTGGATCTTGCGATCTTGCCAGTGTCCAGTGTGTGGAGCACCCCAGAATCCTGTGGCCCATGCATGCTTCAGCTTCAGATGCCCTGTTAGGACACCCACTGAGTGGACTAGCCCAGGATACCCAAGCTGCACCCACTACAACTCCAGCCAACCAGCCAAAGCAACCAGGCACACACAGTCTATACAGGGGCTGTCCCTACACAAGACCACTCCTTCAACTCTAGAAGTAGCTAGTCTGCATAATTCACAGAAAGAAACACAAAAAGTCGAACAAAATGAGGAGAAAAAGGAATATGCTCTGACAGAACAAAATAAAACCTCAGAAAAAGAACTAAACAAAGTGGAGATAAGCAATCTACCTGATAAAAAGTTCACAGTAACAGCCATAAAGAAATTCACTGGGGGAGACAAGATGGCGGGGAACTAGGAGGAGGCACCGTTTCAACCTGTACCCTAAAGTGAGCTGATTACCTACCAAAGAACTCCGATCACCCATGAAATCAGCCTGAGATTAGAATTATACACGTCTGGATCTCTATGGGGGCAGAAGACGCCAGTGGGCAGGTAAAGTGGAGTGGGAACATAGGACTGGTATCGGAAGATAAACAAGAGGGGGAGGAAGCCACCAGAAGCGACCCATTGGAAAGTAACACCCCAATACGAGAGTGCCCTGCGACTGGGGACCAGCATTAACTTGGAGTCTGGTAGAAAGCACTCAAAAAGAGCAAAGGATCGTGAGGGGGAAATTATGGGAATCCGGACGGTTAGGGACAGGGGCTTAAGTCCCCAGACCCAGGACAGCCACCCCTGGCGCTGAGCCAGACAGAGTGTGGCAAAGAAACCAGGTCTTGGTCCCTGAGCTGCGAGTGCGCCTGAGAGCGCCTGGGTGGCAGCTCCCATGAAGGGCTGGGAGCCTCGCCAGCTGGCAGAACCATAGCCTTGTACACTCTCCACGCGCGCGCTGCGCCGAGCTATCAGAGTCTGAGTCACACCCCACACCTCCTCCTGAGAGAGGTGCGTGCCAGCGCCAGCCGGGCACTCTTGGACCCGGAAAGGCTGAGTACTCCCAGCCCCGGCCAGCGGGAAAATCTCAGTGTGCGATCGTTGCTTGGGACCCCTCTGGCAGTCTGGAGCTGCCCAGACAGCTGCTGCTGTTGTGGTTTTGGGTACAAGCAGGAGTTCCTGCGTCCCCAGGGACTGCGACTGGGAACTTGCTCTGCCAGCGGCCAAGGGGGAACTTATGTGCTCTGCAGCACCCAGAGGGGAACAGACTGAGGCTTCTCTCTGAGAGGGAGGTCTGGGTGCAGTTTGCTTTCCTCTAAACCTCCAAAAACCATCAAGAGCTGCCAAGGGGAGAGAAAACAAACGAACAAACAAAAAAAACTTCCAGAGAACAAAAGCCTGAAAAACCGGTTTCCTGAGAGCCCACCTCCTTCAGTGGGGCGGGAGGACTTAACTCAGGAAACACTGCCTGAAAACCCACATGGCAGAGCCCTCCTCCAGAAAGCCACCCGAAAAAAAAAAAAAAAAAGACAAGAACCACCACCATTACTTCAAAGATACAACTTTTATTTTTAATTCGTTCCCACGATTCTGGTTCATTTTTTTATAGATAATTTTTTAACCTATTTACCATCACAGTGAGATGTCCAGTACATCAAATTCCATAATAACCTTTTAACCTGAACTTTTTGATACATATACCTGTGTTTTTCTTTTGTTTTTCTACTTTTTAATTTTTTTACATTTTATTTTAGTTTAGTTTATTCTTTTTTTATTTTTATTTTTTAATATTCATATAGAGTTAGACTTCAAGGTAATCCCCTTTCCCCAATCAATGCTACACCTATAGGTAAACCAATTTTTAATCCCCCTTTATCTAAGGAAAGTTGACTCCTTTAACAAAGATATCAAGATACATCCAGGAAGAATCAAAATAACCTTCCTCGCCCACACTGAGAATTTATAACCACTCTCCCATCTTTTTCTTCTGCCAGTGTTTCTGTGTATTTGTGTTTCTCATGGTAGTATATAAATCTTATACTTGGGGTTCTTTTTGACAAGGTTCTTTTCTTCTTTTGCTTTTATATATACTTTTTTTTTCTCTTGTCATCTACTTTTATCAGTCTTTTTATTTGTCTGTTTTTGTTTGTATACTTCATAATCTTACCTTGGGACCCATTTGGGCTGGGCCTTCTCTTTTATTTTATCTTCCTTTTTTTCCCTCTCTCTCTCTTTTTTTTCTTTTTTCTCTCTTTCTTTTTTCTTTAGTTTGGGTGGGGACTCTTGATTCCTCAGAAGTGTTCCAGGGTACACCTTGCCTGCACCACGATCGATACATTCAGCTACATCCATTCATCCATCCCTCACCAAAATGACAAGGAGGAGGAATGCCCAACAGAAGAAAAATTCAGAGGCTGGGCCTTCTGCAACAGAGCTAATGGCTATCAACATAGACAATATGTCAGAAAGGGAATTCAGGCTAACAATTATCCAGGCAATAGCTAAGTTGGAGAAAGCCATGGATGACAAAATGGAATTGATTAGGGCAGAACTGAAAGCCACCAGGGATGATGCTCACAATGTTCTCAATGAGTTCCAATCTAATATAAATTCTCTAAAAGCTAGGGTAACTGAGACAGAAGACAGAACTAGTGATCTGGAGGACAAACACATAGAGAGAAAGGATCAGGAGGAAGCCTGGAACAAACAGCTTAGAAGCCAAAAACCAGAATTAGGGAAATAAATGACACGAAACGTTCCAACGTCAGCATTACTGGAATCCCTGAAGGGGAGGAGAAAGAAAGAAGTCTAGAAGATATAGTGGAACAAATTCTCCATGAAAATTTTCCCAATCTCTCGAATGGAACCAGTGTTCATTAGTAGAGGCAGAACGGTCTCCCCCCAAGATTACAGAATCTCGAAAGTCCTCAAGACATCTGATAGTAAGAATGAGGAATCATAATTATAGACAGGATCTCTTGAAAGCAGCTAGGACAAAGAAGCTCCTTATATACAGAGGAAAGCCCATCAGAATAACATCAGACCTGTCCACAGCAACCTGGCAAGCCAGAAAGGGCTGGCAAGATATATTCAGGGCACTAAATGAGAAGAACATGCAGCCAAGAATACTTTATCCAGCAACACTGACATTCAAAATGGATGGAGAGATAAAGAGTTCCCAAGACCAGCAAGAGTACATGACCACCAAGCTGACACTGCAGGAAATATTAAGGGGGGGTTCTATAAAAGAGGAAAAATCCTAAGAATATCATTGAACAGAAATATGGAGACATTCTACAGAAAGAAAGACTTCAAAGGTAACACGATGTCAATAAAAACATATCTATCAATAATCACTCTCAATGTGAATGGCCTAAATGCACCCATAAAATGACACAGGGTTGCAGATTGGATAAAACGACAGGACCCATCCATATGTTGTCTAAAAGAGACCCATTTCGAACCTAAGGATACACGCAGACTGAAAGTGAAGGGATGGAGAAGCATCTTTCATGCCAATGGGCCTCAAAAGAAGGCCGGGGTAGTGATTCTCATATCAGATAAATTGGACTTTAAACTAAAGACTATAGCCAGAGATACAGAAGGACACTACATCATTCTTAAAGGGACTACCCACCAGAAGATCTAACAATTTTAAATATTTATGCCCCCAATATGGGAGCAGCCAATTACATAAGAAAACTATTAATCAAGATAAAGAGTCATATTGATATGAATACATTAATAGTAGGAGATCTTAACACGTCTCTCTCAGTAATAGATCACCCAAGCAGAAAATCAATAAAGAAACAAGAGCATTGAATGACACATTGGACCAGATGGACCTCATAGATATATAAAGAACATTCCACCCTAAAACAACAGAATACTCATTCTTCTCAAGTGCATATGGAACCTTCTCCAGAATAGACCACATACTGGGTCACAAATCAGGGCTCAACCGATACCAAAAGACTGAGATTATTCCCTGCATATTCTGAGATCACAATGCTTTGAAACTGGAGCTCAATCACAAGGAAAAGTTTGGAAGGAACTCAAACACCTGGAAGCTAAAGACCACCTTGCTTAAGAATGCGTGGATCAACCAGGAGATCAAAGAACTTAAACAGTTCATGGAAACCAATGAGAATGAAGACACTTCGGTCCCCTATGGGATACAGCAAAGGCGGTCCTAAGGGGGAAATACATAGCCATCCAAGCCTCCCTCAAAAAAATTGAAAAATCCAGAATACACCAGCTGTCTCTACACCTTAAAGAACTGGAGAATCAACAACAAATTAAACCAACTCCACACACAAGAAGGGAAATAATCAAGATTAGAGCAGAGATCAATGAGGTAGAAACTAGAGATGCAATAGAACGTATGAATGAAATTAGAAGCAGGTTTTTTGAAAGAATAAGATCGATAAACCATTGGCCACACTAATCCAAAAGAAAAGAGAGAAAGCTCAAATTAATAAAATTATGAATGAAAAGGGAGAGATCACAACTAATACCAAGGAAGTAGAAACAATCATCAGAAGCTATTATCGGGACGCCTGGGTGGCTCAGTTGGTTGGACGACTGCCTTCGGCTCAGGTCATGATCCCGGAGTTCCGGGATCGAGTCCTGCATCGGGCTCCCAGCTCCACGGGAAGTCTGCTTCTCCCTCTGACCTTCTCCTCGCTCATGTTCTCTCTCACTGCCTCTCTCTCAAATAAATAAATTAAATCTTTTAAAAAAAGAAGCTATTATCAATTGATATTTGATATTATCAATATGATATTATCATATCAGTTATATGCCAGTAAATTAAGCAACCTACAAGAAACTGATGCATTCCTGGAAACCTATAAACTTCCAAGACTGAAACAAGGAGAAATTGACAACCTGAATAGACCGATATCTAGTAACGAGATTGAAGCAGTGATCAAAAACCTCCCAAAAAACAAGAGCCCAGGACCTGATGGATTCCCTGGGGAATTCTACCAAACTTTCAAAGAAGAAATAACACCTATTCTCCTGAACCTGTTTCAAAAAATTGAAGCAGAAAGAAAACTTCCAAACTCTTTTTATGAAGCCAGCATTACCCTGATCCCCAAACCAGGCGAAGACCACACCAAAAAGGAGAATTTCAGACCAATATCACTGATGAATATGGATGCTAAGATTCTCAACAAGATCCTAGCAAATAGGATCCAAAAGCACATTAAAAAGATTATCCACCATGACTAGGTGGGATTTATCCGTGGATTACAAGGATGGTCCAACATTCGCAAATCAATCAATGTGATAGAACAAATCATTAAGAGAAGAGAGAAGAATCACATGGTCCTCTCAATGGATGCAGAAAAAAGCACTTGACAAAATCCAGCATCCGTTCCTGAGTAAAATGCTTCAAAGTATAGGGATAGAGGGAACATTCCTGAACTTCATAAAATCTATCTATGAAAAACCCACAGCAAATATCATCCTCAATGGGAAAAAGCTCACAGCCTTCCCGTTAAGATCAGGAACACGACAAGGATGCCCACTCTCACCACTCATGTTCAACATAGTATTAGAAGTCCTAGCAACAGCAATCAGACAACAAAGAGAAATAAAAGAAGAAATAAATAAAAATAAATAAAAAATTTAATTTAAAAAATAAATTAAAAAGAAATAAAAGGTATTCAAAGTCAATGTACAGAAATCAGTGGTTTTCTTATACACTAACAATGAAAGTACAGAAAAGGAAATTAGAGAATCGATTCCATTTACTATAGCACCAAGAGCCATAAGATACCTGGGAATAAACCTAACCAAAGAGGTAAAGGATCTGTACTCGAGGAACTACAGAACACTCATGAAAGAAATTGAAGACACAAAAAGATGGAAGAACATTCCATGCTCTTGGATCAGAAGAATAAACATTGTTAAAATGTCTATACTGCCTAGAGCAATCTATACTTTTAATGCCATTCCAATCAAGATTCCACCAGTATTTTTCAAAGAGTTGGAGCAAATAATCCTAAAATTTGTATGGAATCAGAAGAGACCCCAGATTGCTAAGGAAATGTTGAAAAACAAAAACAAAACTGGGGGCATCCCGTTACCTGATTTCAAGCTTTACTACAAACTGCGATCACCAAGACAGCATGGTACTGGCATAAAAACAGACACATAGACCAGTGGAACAGAGTAGAGAGCCCAGATATGGACCCTCAACTCTATGGTCAAATAATCTTCAACAGAGCAGGAAAAAATATACAGTGGAAAAAAGACAGTCTCTTCAATAAATGGTGCTGGGAAAATTGGACAACTATATGTAGAAGAATGAAACTCAACCATTCTCTTATACTGTACACAAAGATAAACTCAAAATGGATAAAAGACCTCAGTGTGAGACAGGAATCCATCAGAATCCTAGAGGAGAACATAGGCCGTAACCTCTTCGATATCGGCCACAGCAACTTCTTTCAAGATATGTCTCCAAAGGCAAAGGAAACAAAAGCGAAAATGAACTTTTGGGACTTTGTCAAGATCAAAAGCTTGTGCACTGCCAAGGAAATAGTCAACAAAACAAAGAGGCAACCCACGGAATGGGAGAAGATATTTGCAAATGACAGTACAGACAAAAGGTTGATATCCGGGATCTATAAGGAACTTCTCAAACTCAACACGCACAAAACAGATAATCATATCAAAAAATGGGCAGAAGATATGAACAGACACTTCTCTAATGAAGACATACAAATGGCTATCAGACACATGAAAAAATGTTCATCATCACTAGCCATCAGGGAGATTCAAATTAAAACCAAATTGAGATACCACCTTACACCAGTTAGAATGGCCAAAATTAGCAAGACGGGAAATAACGTGTGTTGGAGAGAATGTGGAGAAAGGGGAACCCTCTTACACTGTTGGTGGGAATGCAAATTGGTGCAGCCACTTTGGAGAACAGTGTGGAGATTCCTCAAGAAATTAAAAATAGAGCTTCTCTATGACCCCGCAATTGTACTACTTGGTATTTGCCCCAAAGATACAGATGTGGTGAAAAGAAGGGCCATCTGTACCCCAATGTTTATAGCAGCAATGGCCACGGTTGCCAAACTGGAAAGAACCAAGATGCCCTTCAACAGACAAATGGATGAAGAAGATGTGGTCCATATACACTATGGAGTATTATGCCTCCATCAGAAAGATGAATACCCAACATGGACGGGACTGGAAGAGATTATGCTGAGTGAAGTAAGTCTAGCAAAGAGAGTCAATTATCATATGGTTTCACTTATTTGTGGAGCATAACAAATAACATGGAGGACATTGGGAGATGGGGAGGAGAAGGGAGTTGAGGGAAATTGGAAGGGGAGATGAACCGTGAGAGACTATGGACTCTGAAAAACAATCTGAGGGTCCTGAAGGGGCGGGGGTGGGAGGTTGGGGGAGCCAGGTGGTGGGTATTATGGAGGGTAGGTATTGCATGGAGCACTGGGTGTGGTGCATAAACAATGAATTCTGTGACACTGAAAAGAAATAAATTTTAAAAAAAATTCACTGGACATAAAAGAAGAATAGATGAACTCGGTGAGAATTTCAACAGAGAGAGAGATAATATAAAAAGAACCAATCACACCTGAAAAATATAACTGAAATGAAAAATACATCAGAGGAAATCAACAGCAGATTAAAAGATAAGGAGGAACAGGGGGTGCCTGGGTGGCTCAGTCAGTTAATCGTCTGTCTTCAGCTCGGTCTTGATCTCAGGGTCCTGAGATCGAGCCCCACATGGGTCTCTCCACTGAGGAGTGAGTCTGCTTCTCCCTCTCCCCCGTGATCTCTCTCACTTTAGCTCTCTCTCAAATCAATAAATAAAATCTTTAAAAAAATAAAAGATAAAGAGGAACAGACTGGTGATCTGGAGGCTGGGTAGTGGAAACCACGCAAGCAACACCACACACAAAAAAAAGAATTTTAAAAAACAAGGACAGATTATGGGAGTTCTGGGGAAACATCAAGCACAATAACATTCACATCATAGGGATCCCAGAAGAAGATAGAAAGGGGCAAAATACTTACTTGAAGCAATAATAGCTTAAATTTCCCTATTCCAGGGAAGAAAACAGACATCCATATCCCAGAAGCAGAGATGCTCAAATAAGATGAATCCAAAGAGATCCACACCAAGACATGTAACTATGAAAAATATCTAAACTAAAACCTAAAGAGAAAATCTTGAAAAACTTAAGAGAAGAATACTTACATACAAGAGAAATCTCACAAGGTTATCAACTGATTTTTCAACACAAAGTTTGCTGGTGAGAAGAAACTAACATGAAATATTCAAAGTGCTGAAAAGAAAGAATCTACAGCAAAGAATATTCTACCCAGCAAGGTTATCCTTAAGAATCAAAAGAGAGAGGCTGCCTGGGTGGCTCAGTGGGTTAGCGTCTGCCTTCGGCTCAGGTCATGATCCCAGAGGCCTAGGACTGAGTCCCATATCAGGCTCCCTGCTCACAGGGGAGTCTGCTTCTCCCTCTCCCTCCACCCCTACTCTCTGTTTGTGCTCTCTCTTTCTTTCTCTCTTTCTCATATAAATAAATAAAATCATAAAAAAAAAGAATTGGAAGAGAAATAAAGAGTACCCCAGAGAAACAAGAGTTAAAGGAGTTCATCACCACTAAACTTTCATTATAAAAATTGTTAAAGGGACTTCTTTATTTTTTTTAAAGGGACTTCTTTAAGCAGAAAACAAAAGGCAATAATTAGAAGTAAAATTATGAAAGAAAAAAAGATTCACAAGTAAAAGCATGCATACAGGAAGGATGCTTGATTGGTAGACCAATCAATTATAAAACTACTATGAAGGGTGGGTGCCTGGGTGGCTCAGTGGGTTAAGCCTCTGCCTTCGGCTTAGGTCATGATCTCAGGGTCCTGGGATCGAGCCCCACATCAGGCTCTCTGCTTCCCCTACCCCCTTCCTGCCTCTCTGCCTACTTGTGATCTCTCTGTGTCAAATAAATAAAATCTTTTTAAAAAAACTAGTATGAAGGGTAAAAGACAAAAGTAGTAAAATCAATTATAACTAAAAAATCAGTTAAGGGACTCACAAAATAAAAAGACATAAAATATAACATCATATACATAAAATATGGAAAGGAAGTAAAAAATGAAACAGACTCTTAACTATGGAAAACAAAGTTATGGTTACCAGACAAGGGTGGGGGATGGATGAAATAGGTGATGGGGATTAAGGAGTGTACTTGTTGTGATGAGCACCAGGTGATGTATGGAATTTATGAATCACTATATTGTAACCTGAAACTAATATGCAGGTTAACTCTCCTGGAAATAAAATGTTTTTAAAATGAAGGTCTTTTAATATGTGTTCAAATTTAAAGAACCATCAACTGAACACAGAATACTATATACTTAGGATATTATATATAAACGTCATTATAACCACAAACCAAAACCTGTAATAGATATGTAAAAAAAAAATAGAGATAAATCCAAGTATATAACTAAAAAAACTCATCAATCACAAGGGAAAAGAGTAAAAGAAGGAACAAAGAACAAAACATCCAGAAAAGAGTGAATTAAATGGCATTAACTACATACCTATCAATAATTACTTTAAATGTAAATGGTCTAAATACTCCACCAAAAAATATATGGTAAATGAATAAAAAAAGCAAGATCCATCCATAACATGCCTAGAAAAGACTTCAAACTGAACAACACATATAGACTGAAAGTGAAAGGATGGAAAAACATAATTCCATGCAAATGGTAGTGGGAAAAATTGTGCAGGTAGAAATACTTAGATCAGACAAAATAGACTTTAAAACAGACTAAGCGGCTGGGAAGATGGCAGAGTAGGAGGACCCTAAGCTTGCCTCCTCCCAAGATACAACTAGATAACACTCATATCAGTGTAAATAACCCAGAAAACGACACAAAGATTAACAGAACAGACTCCACAACTAAAGACAGAGAAGAAGCCACATAGAAAAAGGGAGGAGACAGAGTCTGGGAGTGAAACAGACTATGGAAGTCTATAGTTGGAAGGGAGCTGAGGACACAGAGAAGGGCAGGAAACAGACAATAACACTGCGGAGTACACACGAGAAGAATATGCCATATATACATGGTTTTGAAAGGAAGAGGAGCCAAATTTCCTAAGTTGTTACAATAAGCAAGACTGAAGACCTGGAATTCTAAAAATCAGTGAGCTCCACTCTAGGAGCACACAGATGATGTTAAGAAGCTGAGCCCCCTCCATGGGGCACCTGGGTGGCTCAGTGGGTTAAAGCCTCTGCCTTCGGCTCAGGTCATGATCCCAGGATTCTGGGATCAAGCCCCGCATTGGACTCTCTGCTCAGCAGGGAGCCTGCTTCCCCCCACCTCTCTCTCTCCCTGCCTCTCTGCCTACTTGTGATCTCTGTCTGTCAAATAAATAAATAAATAAAATCTTTAAAAAAAAAAAGCTGAGCCCCACCCTTAAAGAGACAGCATGAAAAAACCCTGCAGAGATATAGCCTATGAGGCACATTTAATGGAGAGTGATTTACTCATCTCAGAGCTTGTGCTGGAGAAGCAGGAATCACAAGGAGCCCCCTCCAGAACAAAGGAGCTGGAAGTTACCATGTCCATTCCCCGCCCCTCAGCATAAACACACAGCCACCTACAGGAGCCAGTGTGGTGCCAACACTCTTCCCTAAGTTGCTTACACAAACCCTGTGCCCTCAATTGACAGTCCGCCCTTTTGAGTCATGCTGGCCTCAATCTCTTGCTAAAGGGCCCCTCCCCCAGAAAAACCTTGTCAAAGACAAACCTTGTCAGTCTCCCATCCCATATATTTTGTGGGGCCTCAATTCTGATGATGGCTATGACAACAACTGCCACTGTGGTAGCAGGCCCTACTGAAGCCTGAGGTATGCTTTGTTAAGGTTGCACACATGACCCACATGGACTTTGCTGATCCCCTTAGCCAGCCCAGTCCCAGCAGCGGGTCTCATTTCAAAAGCAGACTAGTAGGTAACTTGTTAAAATTAACCCAACACAAGCCAGGGACCAAACACAGCTCACACAAAAGACAGTTACTGCACACAACTGGACTGAATGAAAACGTGTCCAGGACAAAACGGGGAACTCAGAACACACATAGGAGACACCCCTGAAGTGCCAGGTCCTGGGGAACAGGGACATTGCACTATGGGCACTACAGGACCTCTACTTCATAAGGCCATTACCTTCAAGAGGAGGAGACATAGGTGACTTGTCTAACACAAAGAAACACGCAAAGAGTTATACAAAATGAAGAGACACAGGAATATGTCCCAAATAAAAGAACAAGAGGGAAAAAAACACAGTAAGGAACCTAAGCAAAACAGATATAAGTAATATGCCTGATAGAGAGTTTAAAGTAATGATCATATACTCACTGGACTTTAGAAAAGAGTGGAGGACATCAGACCCTTAACAAACACACAAAAAACAGCCAATCCAAGGTGAAGAACATAATAAATGAAATTAAAAATAAACTTGATGGGGGACACCTGGGTGGCTCAGCCAGTTAAGCATCTGCCTTCAGCTCAGGTCATGATTCCAGGGTTCTGGAATCAAGCCCCATGTCGGGCTCCCTGCTAACCCTAAACCTAACCCTGGGATCAAGTCCCGCATCTCTTTCCTTGCTCAGTGGGGAGCCTGCTTCTCCCTCTACCCTGTTCATGCTCTCTTTCTTTCTCTCAAATAAATAAGTAAAATCTTTAAAAAGATATAATAAAATCAGAAATAAGACAATAATGTCCACTCTCACCAGTTTTCTTAAACATAATAGTGGAAATCCTAGCAGTAGCAATCAGAAAAATAAATAAAAAGCATCAGTTAAACAGTCACTCTTCACAGATGACATGATACTATATAGAGAAAACCCTAAAGACTCCACCAAAAAACTATTAAAAATAATACATGAATTCAGTAAAGTTGACACAAAATTAATATACAGAAATCTGTTCCATTTCTACACACTAATAATGAAGAAGCAGAAAGAGAATTAAGAAAACAACCCCGTTTACAATTGCACCAAAAAGAATAAAATACCTAGGAATAAATTTAATCAAGGAGGTGAAAGACCAGTACTCTGAGAACCATAAAACACTGATGTAAGAAATTGAAAAGAACACAAAAAAGGAAAGATATACATGTTCTTGGATCAGAAGAACATTGTTAAAATGTCCATACTACCCAAGGTAAGCCTCAGACTCAATACAATCCCTATCAAAATACAAACAATGAATCACGGAACACTACATCAAAAACTAATGATGTACTGTATGGTGACTAACATAACATAATAAAAAAATTAGTAGTGCTTTTCACAGAACTAGAAAAAATAATGGGGAAATTTGTACGGACCACAAAAGACACCAAATAGCCAAAGCAACCCTGAGAAAGAACAAGAAGATTGGAGGTATACAATGCCAGACTTCAAGCTATACTACAAAGCTAAAATTATCAAAACAGTATAGCACTGGTACAAAACAGACCAACATATAGATCAGGACAGGACAGAGAGCCCACAGAAATACACCCACACTTACATGGTCAATTACTCTATACAAATGAGGCAAGAATATATAATGGCAGAAAAGACAGTCTATCCAATAAATGGTGCTGGGAAGAGTGAACAGCTACATGTAAGAATAAAACTAGACCACTTTCTTACACCATACACAAAAATAAAGCCAAAATGGATTAAAGACCTAAATGTAAGACCTGACACCATAAAACTCCAAAAAGAAAACACAGGCATTGGGGCGCCTGGGTGGCTCAGTGGGTTAAGCCTCTGCCTTCAGCTCAGGTCATGATCTCAGTGTCCTGGGATCGAGTCCCACATTGGGCTCTCTGCTTGGCAGGGAGCCTGCTTCCTCCTCTCTCTCTCTGCCTGCCTCTCTGCCTACTTGTGATCTCTCTCTGTCAAATAAATAAAATAAAAATCTTTAAAAAAAAAAAAAAAAGAAAACACAGGCAGTAATCTCCTGGAAATCAGCTGTAGCAACATTTTTCTGGACCTTTCTCCTCAGGAAAGGGAAACAAAAGCAAAAATAAACTATTAGGACTACGCCAAAAAGAACAACAAAAAAACCATCAACAAACAAAGAGGACACCTACTGAAGATATTTGTAAATGACAGATCTGATAAGGGGTTAAAAGACAAAATACAAAGAGAACTTTATTCAAGTTATCCCCAGAAAAAACTCAAACAATCCAATTTAAAAATGGACAGAGGACCTGAATGGACATTTTCCCAAGGAAGACATATAGATGGCCAAATAGACACATAAAATTATGCTCCATATCACTAATCATCAGGGAAATGCAATCCAAACCACAATGAGATCACTTACACCTCTTAGCATGAAGACAAGAAACAACAAATGTTTGCAAGGATGTGGAGAAAAGAGAACACTTGCATTACTGGTGGGAAGTAAATTGGTGCAACTACTGTCGAAAACAGTATGGCAGTTCATCAAAATGTTAAAAATAGAAATATCATATGATTCAGTAATTCCACTACTGGGTATTTACCCAAAGAAAATGAGAACACTAATTCCAAAAGACACATATGCCCCTATGTTTACTGTAGCATTATTTATAATATTCAAGGTATGGAAGCAACCTATGTGTCCATCAATAAATGAATGGATACAGGACGCCTGGGTGGCTCAGTTCGTTAAGCGGCTGCCTTCGGCTCAGGTCATGGTCCCGGCGTCCTGGGATCGAGTCCCACATCGGGCTCCTTGCTCAGCAGGGAGCCTGCTTCTTCCTCTGCCTCTGCCTGCCTCTCTGTCTGCCTGTGCTCCTCTCTCTCTCTCTGACAAAAAAAAAAAAAGAAGAAAGGGTACATGCGTGTCAATCAACAGAATATTTTAAAAAAGATTGGACAAGGAGCACAACTGCGTGGCTCAGTGGGTTAGGCCTCTGCCTTCAGCCCGGGTCATGATCCCAGGGTCCTGGGATCGAGCCCCGCGATGGGCTCTCTACTCGGCGGGGAGCCTGCTTCCCCCCTCTCCCTGCCTGTCTCTCTGCCTACTTGTGATCTCTGTCAAATAAATAAATAAAAATTAAAAAAAATAAATGAATGGATAAAGGAGATATCATACACACACAAACACACACACACACACACACACACACACACACACAGAATAGAGCATTACTCAGCCATAAGAAAGAATGAGAGAGGGAATAATGCTGAGTGAGAGACATCAGAGAAGACAAAAACCGTATAATTTCACTTATATGTGGAATGTAAAAAACAAATGACAGAATTGTTAAGTACAAAGAACAAAATCACGTTTTCCAGAGGGGAGGGGTTTGGAGTGATGTGTGAAATACATGAAAAGGATTAAGAGTTACAAACTTCTAGTCATACAACTGGTAAGTCACAGGACTAAAAAGTATAGCATAGGAAATATAGTCAATAAAACCGTAATAACATTGTATGGTGAAAGATGGAGATGGTAACTACACTTTATCATGGACAGAATTATTGAATCACCACTGTACACCTGAAACTAATACAACATTGCACATGGAATATAGTTCAAAACAAGGGAAAGAAAATATGGTAAAATATTACAATGGAATGTAATTCAGCCATAAAAAAGGAAATATTGTCATTTGGGATACCATGGATGGACTTTGAGGGCATTATGCTAAGTGAAGCAAGTCAGACAGAAGATGAAAAATACCATATGATCTCACTTATATGTAGAATCTGGGGGGGGAGGGGTGGAGACAAACTCACAGAGAACAGATTGGTAGTTGTCAGAGGTGGAGGTGGGCAGTGGGCTAAATGGGTGAAGGGGGTAAAAAGGTAAAAACTTTCAGTTTTAAAATAAATAATTCATTGGATATAATGTATAGCATGGTGACTACAGCTAATAATACTGTACCGTATATTTGAGAGTTGCTAAGAGAGTAGATCTTAAAAATTCTCACAAGAAAAAAATATAATTATATGTGGTGATAGACATTAATTAGACTTGTGTGGTGGTCATTCTGCAACTTATACAATTTAAGTGCTTATGTTGTATATTTGAAACTAGTAATATGTCAGTTATACCTCAATAAAGAAAAAAGAAATGGGTAGAAGTAGCCAAAGACCACCAAAAATACTTGCAAAAGAAACATTTGATAAGGATTTTAACCCTGACCAAACAACAGGTCAGACACCTCACCAAAGACACACATACAGCACATGAGCATATGAAAGAAGCTCCACATCATATGTCACCAGGGAATTGCAAATTAAACCAACAAATATATACCACTACATAACTATTAGAATGGCCAAATTCTAGAGCAGTGAGTGACAACACCAAATGATGGTGAGAATGTGGAACAGCAAGAAATCTCTCATTTACTGCTAATGAGAATGTAAAATGGTATTTAGCCTCTTGGAAACAGCTTAGTGGTTTCTTAGAAAACCGTATATGTTTTTAACCATACAATCTAGCAATCACATTCCTTGGTATTTACCTAAAGATAAAAACTTATGTTCATGCAAAAACCCACACACAGATATTCTAGGAGCTTTATTCATAACTGCCGAAACTTTGGAAGCAATAAGTGAAAGGATAAACAAACTGTGGTACATCTAAATAACATAGTATTATTCATTGCTAAAAAGAAATGGGCTATCAAGCCATGAAAAGACATGGAGGCACCTTAAATGCTTATTACTCAGCAAAAGAAGTTAATCTGAAAAGGCTACACACTGTGTGACTCCAACTATATGACATTCTAGAAAAGGCAAAATTATGGAAACAATTAAAAAAGAGATCAGTTAGGGGCTGCAGGCAGGGGTACTGAGCAGACATTATTTTTAAGGCAGCAGAAATACTCTATGATACTATAATGATGGACATGTATAATTCCATATGTTTCCAAACCCAAAGAATTTACATCAAGAATGAACTCTAGGGACGCCTGGGTGGCTCAGTTGGTTGGACGACTGCCTTCGGCTCAGGTCATGATCCCGGAGACCCGGGATCGAGTCCCGCATCGGGCTCCCGGCTCCACGGGGAGTCTGCTTCTCCCTCTGACCTTCTCCTCGCTCATGCTCTCTCACTGCCTCTCTCTCAAATAAATAAATAAAATCTTTTAAAAATTTTTAAAAAAAAGAATGAACTCTAAGGACACCTGGGCGGCTCAGTGGGTTAAGCCTCTGCTTTCAGCTCAGGTCAGGATCTCAGGGTCCTGGGATCTAGCCCCCCATGGGGCTCTCTGCTGAGCAGGAAGCCTGCTTCCCCCTCTCTCTGCCTGCCTCTCTGCCTACTTGTGATTTCTCTCCCCATCAAATAAATAAATAAAATCTTTAAAAAAAAGGGGGGGGGACGCCTGGGTGACTCAGTTGGTTAAGCGGCTGCCTTCGGCTCAGGTCATGATCCCAGCGTTCTGGGATCGAGTCCCACATCGGGCTCCTTGCTCAGCGGGGAGCCTGCTTCTCCCTCTTAGAAGAATGAACTCTAAGGTAAACTATGAGGTTTGGGTGATTATGGTGTGTCAATGTAGATTCATCGATTGCAACCAAAGTACCACTATGGTAGGAGATGTTGAAAATGCAGGAGGCTATTTAAGTGTGGAGGCAAGGTGTATATAAGAAATCTCTGCACCTTTCTCTCAAATTTGCTGTGAAGCTACAACTGCTCTAAAAAAATTAAGTCTTGGGGCACCTGGGTGGCTCAGTGAGTTAAAGCCTCTGCCTTCGGCTCAGATCATGATCCTAGGGTCCTGGGATTGAGCTCCAAATCGGGCTCTCTGCTCAGCGGGGAGCCTGCTTCTCTATCTCTCTGCCTGCCTTTCTGCCTACTTGTGACCTCTGTCAAATAAATAAACAAAATTTTTTTAAAAAATAGCAAATAAGGGTCAAAAAACCCACAGGATAGAAGACAATAATAGCAAATAAGGGTCTAATATCTAGAATATATAAAGAACTCTTATAATTCAACAACAAAATGACAACCCAGGGGCACCTGAGTGGCTCAACCAGTTAAGTGTCTGACTCCTGATTTCGGCTCAGGTCATGACCTCAGGGTTGTGATATCAAGCCCCATATCAAGCTCCACACCAAGCCTGCTTAAGATTCTCTCTCTCCCTCTCCTTCTATCCCTCCCACCCAGATCACACTTTCTCAAAAAAAAAATGACAACCCAATTTACAAATGGACAAAGGACTTACACATTTTTCAATGAAGAATTACATTATCTCCAGTAAGCACATGAAAAGGTGCTCAATAGCATTATTAGAGAAAGGCAAAATAAAAATCACAAGAAGATACCACTTTACACCCACTAAGCTCCCCAAAATTTAAAAAAAAAACCCAGAAATGAGTATTGGTGAAGATGTAGAGAAAATGGAACCTTTGTATACTGTTTATAGGACTGTAAAATGGTGCAGCCACTTTTGAAAGTTTGAGACTTTGTTAAAAATTGAAACACAGAATTACCATATCATCCAGCAATTCCACCTCTAGGTATATACATAAAAGAACTGAAAACAGGAGTTCTAAATTATCTAAGATGACTAACAATTCCATGTGTCTGTGATTATAGTAAATATTATTGAGTTGTTTACTATTTTTTAAAGATTTCCTTCTTTATTTTAGAGAGACAGAGCTACTCAGGCACCCCTGAATTATTTTGTGTGAATTATACAGGGATAATATCTGAAAATAGCTGCTATACCCATATACACACTCTCACACATAAATACAGAATGAAATACTGATATATGCTACATCAATGAACCTTGAAATCACTATGTTCATTCAGTTAAAGAAGCGAGTCACAAAAGACCACATTACATGATTCAACTTATATAAAAAGTCCTTAATAGTCAGATATACAGAAATGAAATATACATTATTGGTTAACCAGGGCATGACGGAATGGGGAATTGGGGTGATTAAAGCTAAAAATTACAGAGTTTCCTTGTGATGTGATAAAAATATTTTAAAATTGATGGTGGTGATAGTTCCACAGTTCTGTGAATATACTAAAAACTGAATTATATACTTCAAAATTATATGACAATAAACTTTTTTTGTAAAAGAGAAAAAAAGAACTGAAGCAGATTACTAAGAGATAAGGGACTCAGAACTTACACTGAGATAACAAGTTAAAGGCATCAACTACAGAGGCTTATTCACACATGGAACCCTTGTGCACAGGATTTACCTCCTCTAGTCAACTGATGGACAGGGATAATCTGCTCATACAGTTCGGATCCAGGACTAGGTGATCTTACATGGACAGCACAGGATTTTACCACCTGAATATGCAGGATCTGTGTCTTCCATAGTTTAGTGTGCACTCGGATGAAGAATGCCAAAGTGAGTTTCTACAGATCAAACCCACCTTTGCCACTCTAGCTTGGCTACTGCCAGATTTCCTCACAGAAACCCTGGTAGCCTTGTATTTCCAGTGGTCATTGATAATTTGCTAAGGATAATGACAGTGTTTCTCCATCTCTATTTCCCTGCTTCCATGAAGATGGAGAATCTTCCTCAGGAAAGATCCCACAATTTGGTGGACATGCAAAATGCCCCCAGTTCTGATACAACCTTTAACAGGCAATGAACCAACCTTCTTCAAAGTGAAGGACCAGCCCCAGAATTACCCTATCAGTGATGTGCAACAGTTTCAGCTACAAGAGGCATAAAGAAATGAAATGAGGAACAACAGCAGTACTATCAAATGGGATACAGCCATAGCAAAGCAAAGCAAACAACGACTACCTAGATTTTCCCAATTCTCTTTACCAGTTGTGTATTCTGAAAAGAAGAAAAATAAATTCTTCCACACTTTATTCTGTAGGAAATGATGACTCATCCTTTTTTTAAGATTTTATTTATTTGACAGAGAAAGAGATCACACGTAGGCAGAGAGGCAGGCAGAGAGAGAGAGGAGAAAGCAGGCTCCCTGCTGAGCAGAGAGCCCAATGCAGGGTTCGATCCCAGGACCCCATGATCATGACCTGAGCCAAAGGCAGAGGCTTAACCCACTGAGCCACCCAGGTGCCCCAATGATGACTCATCTTTCATGAGTTTTCACTTCGACTTATTACATTTCTCACATCATTTTCCTCTCTAATTTAAGGCAAGCAATATACATCTTTAAACAGTTTTAAATTCCTGAAGTCCCATACTTTTATTTCTACCACTTTATTATCTTTCTGTATTGGTTCCAGACCTTGGCTTCCTACCACATCCCCTTCCCCCATCCAATTACATGCAAATAACTTCCTACATTGTTATCACTGAAATTCTGAGTAAAATCAGTCAATATAAGAGCAGTACTTTGTACAGTGAGATGATAAAGGCAGGCAATAGAGGTGGTCTGGTTTTATTTTTGGTGAGAAGAATATTTTCTGACTTTACTGTAAAAAGTCACTCCAAATTATCAAAAGATTTTTTTTTTAAGATTTTATTTATTTGACAGAGATCACAAATAGGCAGAGAGGCAGGCAGAGAGAAAGGAAGGGAAGCAGGCTCCCTGCCAAGCAGAGAGCCCGATGCAGGGCTCAATCCCAGGACCCTGGGATCATGACCTGAGTCGAAGGCAGAGGCTTTAACCCACTGAGCCACCCAGGTGCCCCTCAAGAGATGTATTTCCCCGGCACTCACCTGTTATTCTCAAAGTATATTTAGCACCAGTCTGCTACTCCATCTACCTCTAGATTTTTTTTCTCAGCATAGCTATGAGGATTCCAATCACAGCCATAGAAGGCAGCACAGCATGAACTGGGAATGGCAATGTAAAATAGTCAATCTCGATGATGACAGCTTTGTAATAGAGCTTGAAGTCTGGAATCGTGATGCCACCAACTTTGGCTTTCTTTTTCAATATTCCTTTGGCTATTCGAGGTCTTTTCTGGTTCCATATAAATTTTAGGATTATTTGTTCCATTTCTTTGAAAAAAATGGGTGGGATTTTGATAGGGATTGCAAGATCGGAAGAGC
>PISX010026686.1:0-24107 GCA_004024625.1 Mellivora capensis | reverse complement strand
TTTCCTGAGATGATCTTTGTCCTACTTTTGAACCCAATAAAAGCTACCTAGGAATAGCTTGATACTATAACCAATTGAATTAGTCACCATGGTTAATAAGTAGGTGACTGGAAAATGAATATAGTTTTGCATTTGGGGGTTTAAATCTGATCTTTGCTGGTCATCGTGTATTGTCACTTCAGAATTTCCAAGTGCAGAGGAGGAAGGTGCTTATATATAGTTAACTAATGGTTAAAAGTAGCCTTATTTACATTATTAAGTAAAAAAAAAACTATCATTTTACCGATATCCATTGAAAGCAATATTTGGAATTAGAATCAACCTCTGTGAACATATAGTTGTATTCTTCCCCAGCAACAATCAGTAATTGGCTTGCCTGAGGTCAGGTGATTTAGGTAGTACCAGAACCTGAACTGGAATTGAGGTCCCAAGTGTTCTTTCAGTTCTGCTAAGGTTGTCTCCAGGCATCTCTTTATGGTTTGGAAAGATTTCCTGGTTTGCATGAAAATGATTTCTTTCATGTGTTCAAGGTATTTGTAGGTATACATGTTTCCCCTTTTTAGCTTATTTAGTCTTGTAAATTCTAGGAAAACAAAAACACTGTGCTTGGCAATATTTGCAGTGGAATGGAATAAGGAAAGAAAAAAAAGAAAATTCTGTTCTTCAGAACAGTTATTCTGAATTTATGCTTCATTACTATCAGATATCAAGGTGTCTTCTTTCTGACAAGTGGAAAAGAGAGTATCTTTGTTACATGTCTCTACTGAACGAATGTTCTTGGTAATAAGTTGGAAACTGTATTAATTTCTTTGTTCCTGCTAAAAAAAATTTCCCCCAGTTCTTTGTAATTTTAATATTCTGTTATATTAATTATCTGTTAATCTGTAGAGTCATTTCTGTATTTTATTTTGGGTAGATAGCCACTGTAGGAATCTTTAACTCTTTGTCTTGGTAAGAACCATTTTGCTCCTACTGATTTCACAAAACCTGTTTAGTCTCTCCCCTTTTTGGGAGATCAGAGAGCTAGATAATTATTATCACTGCTCTTTTGCCCAGTGCTCTTTGTTGGTGTCTCTTTCTCTTTGGTATAGAAATAAACGCTAGAAGGGCACCTTGGTGGCTCAGTGGGTTAAGTCCTCTGCCTTCGGCTCAGATCATGATCTCAGGGTCCTGGGATCGAGCCCTGTGTTGGGCTCTCTGCTCAGCAGGGAGCCTGCTTCCTCCTCTCTCTGCCTGCCTCTCTCCCTACTTGTGATCTCTGTCTGTCAAATAAATAAATAAATCTTAAAAAAAAAAAAAAAGAAAGAAACGCTAGAGTACAGAATCTTTACTAACCTCAGAAACAAATTGGATGAGTTAAGTGATTGTTGTTGTATTAGTTAATAATCTGCCTTCACAGACTTGCAGATACTTTGAGGGGTAAACTTTTAAAGAGCTTTTTTGTTTTTTAAGATTTTATTTATTTGTCAGAGAAAGAGAGACAGAATGAGCGAGCACAGGCAGAGTGGCAGGCAGAGGCAGAGGGAGAAGCAGGCTTCCCGCCGAGCAAGGAGCCCAATGTGGGACTCGATCCCAGGACGCTGGGATCATGACCTGAGCCGAAGGCAGCCGCTTACCCAACTGAACCACCCAGGCGTCCCGAGGGGTAAACTTTTAAAGAGTTTATTGCTTCAAGAAACTCCGGTAAAGGGGCATCTGGGTGGCTCAGCGTGTTAAACCCTCTGCCTTGGGCTCAGGTTATGATCCCAGAATCCTGGGATCGAGCCCCCGCATTGGGCTCTCCACTCAGCAGAGAGCCTGCTTCTCTTCCTCTCTCTGCCTGCCTCTCTGCCTACTTGTGGTCTCTGTCTGTCAAATAAATAAATAAAATCTTTAAAAAAAAAAAAAAGAAACTCTGGTAAAGCAGCTTTGTATAGGGTTTGCCAAACTGATATTATGTATTATGTAAACGCTCTGTAAAGCTCATTTAAAAATATTATGCTCCTTGGGGCACCTGGGTGGCTCAGAGGGTTGAGCCTCTGCTTTCAGCTAGGGTCATGGTCTCAGGGTTCTGAGATCGAGCCCCACATTGGGCTCTCTGCTCGGCAGGGAGCCTGCTTCCCTCTCTCTCTCTGCCTGCCTCTCTGCCTACTTGTGATCTCGCTCTCTCTGTCAAATAAATAAATAAATAAATAATAAAAATATGCTCCTTGAAGGTTTTGGAAATTTGAACAGGTGATACTCTTCTGTGTCAGATAAAAGATTAAGCCATTTAAAGCGTAAGGCATTTTTGAATTAAGCAAGGGCAACCCACTGAGTAATCCTATCCCAGCTTAATGGTAATTGCTGAAGAATTTGGCGGTATTCACAGATACATAGTCTTTTCAGTAGTTCATTGTGATGTTTTCTCTTGTTCTTGAAGTTCTTTAATCATAAGCTTGGTCTTTATGGATTTTTTTGGAAGAACTAGATAGTGTTAAGAGCCAGGACTAATAAGCTAGATTGCCTTGTTTCAAATTCCAGCTCTTACAGCTGTGCAACCCTTGGGCTAGTTACTTGACCTCTTGCCATCTCAGTTTCCTCCTAGACAATGAAGTTAGTACCTTTACTGTTAGGGTTAAATGAATAGATTTAAGTGAAGCATTCGGAATGTCACGTAGTTAACCATAACTGTTACCATTGTTACCATCATGTAGTCTGCTGAGCAGTTGCTGAGAGAACTCTTTCCCAATCCTTTTTGAAAGCATCTTTTCATTGCTTCTAACTTGATCATTGTTTGCTCAGTATTTTTTTTATTTAAATTTTAATTAGTTAACATATAGGGTAATATTGTTTCAGAAGTAGAATTTAGTGATTCATCACTTATATTTAGTGTTCACCAAAGTGCCCTCCTTAATGCCTTTCACCCATTTAGCCCATCCCTTGCCCACCTCCCTCCATCATCCCTCAGTTTGCTCTCTATAGTTGAGTCTCTTATATTTTGTTACCCTCTCCTTTTCCCCCTTCCCTTTGTTCATCTGTTTTGTTTCCTAACTTCAACATGTGACTGAAATCATACGGTATTTGTCTTTCTCTGATTTATTTCACTTAAGCATAATACACTCTAGCTCCATCCATGTCTTTGCAAAGGGCAAGATTTCATTCTTTTTGATGGCTGAGTAATATTCCGTGTGTGTGTGTGTGTGTGTGTGTGTGTGTGTGTGTGTGCATGCACCACATCTTTATCCATCAGTTGATGGACATTTGGGTTCTTTCCATAATTTGGCTATTGTTGATAATGCTGCTATAAACATCAGGATGCATGTTGTTTAGTCAGTATTAGTGAAGGTTCAGCAAATAAATATATATACATTTCATTGTGTGTATATTTTACAACACATATGAGATTCTTTTTAAAAATGATATATTCCTGTGGGCTATTCTGTCAGCCTTTTTGTATTATTGTTAATAGTTCACATTATTTGTGTAAACCATAACGGAATTTGAGATTGAAATTTGAGAATTTGATGTTTAGTGATATTTTCTAGCACTTATTTTCTTTGCATGGGAAGATTATTCTGCAATGACATCTATTGCCATATCTGTTCATTCATCCAGTCAGTGAGCAAAAATCTTATATCTTGGTCTTTTACCAGGTTTTGGGGGGTAAACAGTGGGAAGCAGAGACAAACATATTTTAGTTGGGAGCCTAACAGAAATAAATATTTCAGTCAGGAACCTAACAGAGTAAAAAGTAAATACAAAAATGAAAGAATAAACACAGTGTAATAGATATTATGAAGTAAAAAAGGGTCTGAGAGAGTTAATGCGGATATGTGCCTTTTTGAGACTCTAGTACAGTATATTTGGAATATAGCAACCTGAAATGAGGTAGGAGACATATTCATGGTCCACGTTATATAGAATTTTGCAGGCCATGGAAATGAATTTGGATTTGATTTTGACTGTAATAGGAAGTCATTCTACAGTTTCAAGTAGGGGAGTAATAGGATTTATAAGAAGTCCACTCTTGTTTATATGTGAAGGATGAATTGAAGGGGACAAGAATAAAAGTAGAAAGAGAAACTAGGAGTCCATGGCAGTAATCTATGTGAGAGATGAAGATGGCCTGGACCAGAGTGGTGACAAAAAAGTGAAGAGCTGTAGGTGGATACTAAATATATTTGAAATAGGACTGGGTCCTGGATTAGGATGAGTAGGGAAATGAGAAGAGTCAGGAATGACTATGCTTCTGGATTTAGTAACTGGGTGGATGGTTATGCCAAGTACTGGGAGAGGGAAGATTTGGGGAGACCAGGTTTGTTACAAAAGGGGAGATGGGAATAAGGAAGAAAGGACATGTTAAATTTGAGATGCTTAGGAATCATCCAGATGTGTTGTAGGTTTACAGATCTAGAGATCAGGACCAGAGATATAAATTCAGGCTAGTATTTTAAACTATAGGACCAGAAAAATCACTTGGAGAGACAGGGAAGAGGAGAGGGCCCAGGTTAAGTAAAGGAGAACTGGCAAAAGGGGTCCAAGGAGTGTTTGAAGAAAGAATGATCAGAGGGACACCTGGGTGTCTCAGTCCATTAAGTGTCTGCATTCAGCTCAGGTCATGATTCCAGGTCCCTGGCATCAAGTGCCACGTTGGCCCTTTACCTGCTGCTTCCCCCGCTTGTGCTCTCTCTCTCTCTCTGACCAATAAATAAAAAATCTTTCTTTTTAAATTATTTTATTTTTATTTTTTTAAAATATCTTATTTGAGAGAGAGAGAAAGAGACTGATAGTGAGAGAGAACAGGAGTGGGAAGAGAGGGAGAAGCAGGCTCCCTGATGAGTAGGGAGCCTGATGTGGGGCCTAACCACAGGCCCTTGGGATCATGACCTGAGCCGAAGGCAGACGCTTAACAGACTGAGCCACCCAGGCGCCCCCAAAAATCTTTTTTTTTTTTTTTTAAGAATGATCAGATACACAAAACTGATAAAGGTGGTTATATCTAGCAGGGAGTGTACTAGATGAGAGACTAAGTGAAACAAGATTTTTCATTTTTTTATCTATATATACACACATATACATATATATGTGTATATATGTATAACATATATAAAGCATGTGAAAGTTTTTACTTATTCAGAATTCTTTCAAGAAAGGGTCAGCTCTGGGATGCCTGGGTGGCTTAGTCAGTTAAGCGTCTGCCTTTGGCTCAGATCATGATCCCAGGGTCGTGGGATCAAGTCCCACATTGGACTCAGTCCCTTGCTCAGCGAGGAGCGTGCTTCTCCCCATTCCTGCAGCTCCCCTTGCTTATGTACTCTCTCTCTGACAAATAAATAAATAAAATCTTTTTTCTAAAAGAAAAAATTTATTTATATAAAATAAATTTATATAAAATAAAATTTATTTTAGAAAAAAGATTTTATTTATTTACTTGACAGATCACAAGTAGGCAGAGAGAGCGATGGGGAAGCAGGCTCCCTGCTGAGCAGAGAGCCCAATATGGGCTCTATCCCAGGACCCTGGGATCATGACCTGAGCTGAGGACAGAGACTTTAACCCACTGAGCCATCCAGGCACCCCAAATAAATAAAATCTTTTAAAAAAGAAAAGGAAAGAAAAGAAAGGGCCAGGACTGTCAAATCTTGCTCTACAGTTAAATAGACCAAAATCCAGTGAAGTTAAAATTGATGATCTGACTAACCACTTCCTTATTGTTGAGTCCAGTTCCTTCCAGAAACTCTCAAGTCTCCACATTGCAAAAAGTATTTAATCAAAGAGAATATGCAAGGTTCTTCTGCCCCTTAATAGTTTTTTTAAGATCTGTTTGTAGGAGATTTTTAGTACTGCTTCAGTGGGACAAAAGAATTTTCCTTAAATTTTTTATTAAATAATCATAGGGATATCACTAAATTTTGGAACTAAATTGTTACATAGTAAAGTATACTGGATAAAAATGGTACCTCATTGTGACCTTGATTTATATTTTTTGATTGTCAGTGAGATCAAGTCAGTATCTTCATCACTGGCCATATATATGTCCTCTGCTATGCCATACCTCTTTATGTCTTTTGCCTATTTTGCTTTTGTAGGGTTTTTTCTTTTTTTTTTTTTAAGATTTATTTATTTACTTATTTATTTGACAGATAGATCACAAGTAGGCAGAGAGGGAGGCAGAGAGAGAGGCAGAGAGAGAGGGGGAAGCAAGCTCCCTGCTGAACAGAGAGCCTGATGTGGGGCTGGATCCCAGGACTCTGAGATCATGACCTGAACCGAAGGCAGAGGCTTAACCCACTGAGCCACCCAGGCGCCCCGGGTTATCTTTTTCTTAATATTTTTAATTCTTTATACAAGCGACCTACTTAGTCCTTTTCAGTTATGTGTTTCTCTGGTTTATCTTTTCACTTAAGATACCTTGTAATGAATTTGAGCTTTAATTTCAGTGTTCTATTTATTAGTCTTTTCCTTTATGGGTAGCTCTATTTTTTTTAAAGATTTTTATTATTTATTTATTTGACAGACAGAGATCACAAGTAGGCTGAGAGGCAGGCAGAGACAGAGAGGAGGAAGCAGGCTCCCTGCTGAGCAGAGAGCCCCATTCGGGGCTTGATCCCAGGACCCTAGGATCATGACCTGAGCTGAAGACAGAGGCTTTAACCCACTGAGCCACCCAGGCGCCTCTGGGTAGCTCTATTTTGTGTGTCTTAAGAAACCATTCCCTATCCCAAGGCAAAAAGGTATTTATATTTTCTTCTAGAAGTTTTGCTTTTTGACTTTTAAATTGTTAATTCGTTTGGAATGGAATTTTGTGCATGGCTCAAAGTAGTAATCCACTTTTTCTCTCCTTATATGGATAACCAATTTGAATAACCTCTCCTTTCCCTACTGCTCTATCTTGCCATAAAGAGTTCTAAAAATACAAGAATCTTTTGAAATGCCCATCTATTGTGTTTTTTGGTTGCTTTCTCTATTTCTATACCTAAACAAAACAACCTTCATTCTTTGTTACTATTGTGTGTGTGTTTGTGTGTGTAGAGAGAGAGAGAGAGATACTCTGGACACAAGAACTTTGTCAGATACATGTATCTTGCAAGTATTTTCTCTCATTCTGTGGCTTACCTTTTTGGTTTTCTTAACAATGTTTCAACGCACAAAAGTTTTTAAACTTGGTAAAGTCCAGTTTATCAATTTTCTCTCTTATGGTTCATGCTTTTTAAATCCTAAGAAACATTTTTGTCTACTCCAAGATTACAAAGATTTTCTCCTAGTTTATTTGTTTTGTTTTGTTTTGTTCTGTTTTCTTAGAAGCTTTGTAGTATTCATTCTTAGGTTTAGGTCTATGATCCATTTCAAATCAGTTGTTGCACTTGAGAAATAAGGGTCGATGTTCACTTTTTCATAAGAATATTCAGTTATTCTAGTACTATTTGTTGAAAAGACTTTCACCATTGAATTGACTTTCTTTTCACCATTGAATTGCGTTGTACCTTTGTTGAAAATTAATTGGCCCAGTATATGTGGCTCTAGTTATGTACTCTTTTCTGTTCACTGATCTGTGTCTGTCCTTTTGCCAAAACCATACTAATCAGTACTCTAGCTTTATAATAAATTTCGAAGTCAGTTGTGCAAGTCTTACAACTTTGTTCTTTAACCAAATTGTTTTATGTATTCTAAGTTCTTTGCATTTCCATAGAAATTTGAATCCATTTACCACTTTTGATATTTTTTTTTATTTATTTGTCAGAGAGAGGGAGAGAGAGCGAGGGAACACAGGCAGGCAGAGTGGCAGGCAGAGGCAGAGGGAGAAGCAGGCTCCCCGCCGAGCAAGGAGCCCGATGTGGGACTCGATCCCAGGACGCTGGGATCATGACCTGAGCCGAAGGCAGCCGCTCAACCAACTGAGCCACCCAGGTGTCCCGCCACTTTTGATTTTTTAAAAAGCTTTCTTAAGAGCTTCCGGGTGGCTCATTTGGTTAAGCATCTGACTTCCGCTCAGGTCAGGATCTCAGGGTCCTGGGATCCACTGAATATCATCAGCTCTGCACTCAGCGGGGAGTCTGCATCACCCTCTCCTTCTCCCTCTGCCCCTCCCCCTTCTCCTGCACTTGCTTTCTCTTGCTCTCAAATAAAATCTTTAAAAAAAAAAAAAAAGAGTTTGCTTGAGATTGCATTAAACCTATATATCAGTTTGAGGGAAATTGTCATAATGACAATATCAAGTCTTTCAAATAATGAACTTGGTATATTTCCCCATGTATTTAGACCCTCTGTAATTTCTTTTCTTATTTTTTTAGAATAGGTCTTTTACGTGTGTTGTTAAACTTACCTCAAGTATTTTATGTTTCAGATGCTGTTGTAAATGAAATTTCCTAAATTTAATTTTCTAATTGTTTATCGCAGATATTTAATAGAAAGAGTGTTGGTTTGAGCTTTAATCTGTGACCTTGCTAAATTCATTTATTAGTTCTAGTAGTTCTGAGCATTTTTCAGTTTTCTCTTATTTTGACCCATGAGTTTATATTTAAAACTGTGTGCAGGGACGCCTGGGTGGCTCAGTTGATTGAGCGGCTGCCTTCGGCTCGGGTCATGATCCCAGCGTCCTGGGATCGAGTCCCACATCGGGCTCCTTGCTCGGCAGGGAGCCTGCTTCTCCCTCTGCCTCTGCCTGCCACTCTGTCTGCCTGTGCTTGCTCTCTCGCTCGCTCTCTCTCTGACAAATAAATAAATAAAATCTTTTAAAAAAAATAATGTCAAACTTTAGTAACAAAAATATAACAAAAATATAAGGCAGCCACTTAACCAACTGAGCCACCCAGGCGTCCCATTGACATTATTTTTTTAAGCTTTTATTTATTTGAGAAAGAGCATTCGTGGGTGCAAGAGCACGTTGTGGGGGACAGGTTCAGAGGGAGAAGCAGACTCCTGCTGAGCAGGGAGTTGGATGACATGGGGCTCAATCCCAGGACCCTGGGATCATGATCTGAGCTGCCCAGGCCTTCCTTGTTTGACATAATTTCTGAGTTATCAGAGAATGTAGTCTATGATGCCCATTCTTTGGAATATGTTAAAACTGGTTTCTTAGCTTAATCATAAGTAGCATATGAAAAAATTTGTGTTTTCTAAATGTGAGATGCTGAATTTTATATGTATCCCTACATTAGTTTTTAAGGAAATTTTATTCTTTTTTTTTTTTTCCAAAGATTTTATTTGTTTTTGAGAGAGAGAGAGCGTGCTTCCACATGAATTGGGAGGGGCAGAGGGAGAAGCCGACTCCCTTCTGAGTAGGGAGCTGATCAGGGACTCTATCCCAGGATCCTGGCATCATGACCTGAGCCAAAAGCAGATGTTTAACCAGCTGAGCCACCCTGCTGCCCTCCACATTTTATTTCTTAATTGTATTGTTAAAATCTTTTATCGTTGCTTAACATTGTTTTTGTTTGCTTGAAATATCAGTAACTAATAGTTGTTTTGAAATCTCCCAGTATAATGTTGGATTTATCCATTGCTCTGGGTATTTTTAATAATTTTTACGTTCTAAATTTTGATGCTATATTGTATTGGTGCTTTCAAATTTAGAATTGTTCTGTTTTCCTACTGAGTTAAACCTTTTATCATTATGTTCGCTGCCGCTAATTATGACTTCTATCTTTTGTCTTATTTTCAGCCTTTTTTTTTTAAGATTTTATTTATTTATTTGACAGAGAGAGACATGGTAAGAGAGGGAACACAAGCAGGGGGAATGGGAGAGGGAGAAGGAGGCTCCTTGCAGAGCAGGGAGCCCAATGCAGGGCTCGATTTCAGGACCCTGGGATCATGACCTGAGCCAAAGGCAGCCACTTAACGACTGAGCCACCCAGGCACCACATTTTCAGCCTTTCTATGTCCTTATAAAAAATCATGGATTTTTAAAAAAATACAATAATTTATTATATGTGCCTGATGCGGCACATATTGCCCCATATTGGATGGGGAAAGAGAGATGCAGAAATGTGGAGTAACATTCCCAAGGTCTCACAGTTAGCCGAATCTCCCAACTTTGGAACCTTAGTCCCCCATCTTTTTGGTGAAAATGATTTGCTAAGATTGTATTGGTTATGAAAAACTGAGTGAACGTTTAGTAGATTGAGAGAAAATGAGAAATGGGATTTTTCAGATTGTAATTTTACAAGTTACATATTTTCTGTATTAAAATATTTTCATGCTTTTACCTAAAAGAACATAGAATTACATTTTTATGTATTGTACATGAGAGATGAACATTCCCCCAAAACCTATGAAACTCTCAAAGAAGGGGGGTCCCTAAAATGTCCTCCAGGTTGTATCTTTTTAAAATAGGGATTTTTACTTAAAATTTTATGTAATTAAAAATTAGATCTGGCGCAATGGCCTTTTCAACAATTAGGAGACAGTTCAATGTATTTTACATTTCACTAAATGTATTTAATGTAATAATGTAAATTAAGTTGAGGGACATTTTAAGCCAGAAATATATACCTTCATAACCTGTTAACTGATTATTGGGATATATATATATATATATAGAGAGAGAGAGAGAGAGAGAGATTTTGAATGCCTTTAAATTGTATCCTAACTTGGGGTTTTGATTTGTTTAATTCCCTAAGACTTTAGAAAGTTCAAAAAGAGGGGTGCCTGATGGCTCAGTTGGTTAAGTGGCCAGCTCTTGATTCGGCTCAGGTCACAATCTCAGGTCCTGGGATTGAACCCTGCATTGAGCCTTATGTGGGGCTCTGTGTTCAGTGGAGAAGCTGCTTGAAGATTCTCCCCCTCTCTCTGTACATCCACCTTCCCCTCCATCGAAAAAAAAATAAATAATTTTTTTTAAAAAGTTCAAAAAGATTCAAGGACTTCTTTTTTCATGTATTCTTATTCAAATAATGAATTTTCGGAGAACATACTTTTACACTGCTCAACCATGTGATAATCTCTGGCTTCTAGAGTCAGATGATCTAATTAATAGTCACTGATATTGTGCATGATGTTTGAATTACCTTTGGCTTTTTACCCCTGCACAAACTATATGAAAGCCTCACTGGTCAAAATATATTTATTACTGTTTGTTTAGATTATTAAGTTTCCAATAATAAATTTCAATTTCTTAATAGTTCTAGAGAAATAATACAGCTATTTTGAAGTACTCTTTGAATGAATGTACTAAATAGTCTAATTATACACTTCTAAAAGCAAGAAAGGTTACTGAAATATTCAAGTTGGCTGTCTTTGCATGCCTTGTATGAAGAACAGTGTGCATTATTGAGAAACCTGACTTAATATTTTTGTAAGAAAGTAGAGTCATTTGAATAAGTGATTTTTTTTTTCAAGGAAGTGTGTTCATTTTATTTTGGAATACAGTGGCCAAGAAAATTAGAATTGGTGGCTTTATCACTCGTTTCCTTTTCTTGTTAAATTCTCCACTGATATTACTCTGGGATTTGCTATTTTCATGTCATCCATAAATGTATTTTGTGTTGCTTTAGGGAATTCAAAGTAATTTAGTTTCACATTGTTTTTGCATTACAAGTGTAGCTAATGTTTAAAATGAATGGAGTATTATAGTCTTAGCAGTGGATGTACAACCTACAAAGAACCTTTGTGAGCTGATTTTGGCAGTATTTTCTCAGCACTTCTGCCAGAAACAAAAGACCCCACATATCTTAATATCAGCCTTTCATTTTAAATGCTTCAGCTATATTTAAAATCTGCTAGTTGCAACCTTTATAAAGCATTCCTTGTATCTAGATATATTTTCACAATGAGAATTATTATTTGATATTTGAGTTATGCTGCTTTCCTTTTTTGTCTTCTAATCCTATCCATAGACCTATAGTTTATTTTAACAGTTTCGTTCCTAAAAATAAAACTTAGTTGCATGCTATTAAAATTGATATTACAATTTTCACTGCAAAATAAGCTCCATCGAAAGTCAGAAATATGTGCTAGATTCCTGTTGGAGGAGATTTCAGTCCTATAAACAGGCTAGGAATACTTTGGATTTATCCCACGCATAGGAATCTGACTGCCATTGTTTTATCACAAATTTAAAAACAAATTTTTTTAAAGACTTTGCTTATTTACTTTCAGAGAGGAGAGAGAGTATGAATTTAAAATAGCTGAAGAGTTGGGTGATTTTTCTCCAGTTACATTCACCTGTTCACACAGACCATAAGGATGCAGGTTGTTCCAGGGACAGTGCAGTTTTGCAAAGTGTAAATATGATTGAGGAAGATGGAGACGAAGGAATTGAGGGTGTTTTCAAGGGAGTTTTAAAAGACAAGAAATAGTGTAAAATATTTTTTAAAATGGTTAAAGTCCAAAAAAAGTTTTCATGCTTTTGTAAGCTTACCTACTTATTTATTTAAAGATTTTATTTAAATAAAATCTTGACAGAGCGAGAGAGGGAACAAAAGCAGGGGGAGTGAGAGAGGGAGAAGCAGGCTCCTTGCAGAGCAGGGTGCCCGAGCGGGGCTTGATCCCAGGACCCTGGGATCATGACCCGAGCTGAAGGCAGACATTTAATGACTGAGCCACCCAGGCACCCCTATAAGCTTAACTATTTAGAACACAGGTGATTCTTTGCATGTTTGGCTTTATATTTATAGTTCTTTTGGGAATGACACAAGTTTTTCAAAAGTTGTTTTTAAAACTGTGAACTTATTTTGTAATAAGTAGACTGATTAAAAGAAAATAACTTCGTTCCCTTGGTTATTTCTTACAAAACAAATTCCAGACTGTTTTGTTTTCCAGAGAGTTTTTTGAGTAGGAAATGTCAGTAAGCTGCTTTCTTTTTTGAGATATTGTGTAAGAACACATTATTTGCTTAAATGAAAATTCCTGTTGCAATATCTTTAAAAACCTCTTCAAACAATTGCATAATACCATTGTCATAAGTAAGGATTCAAATGGACTCATTGTTTTGGATAAAAGTTTTTATCTTTTTTTTTTTTTTTTTTAAGATTTTATTTGGTAGAGACAGAGAGAGTACAAGCTAAGAGAGAGGGACAGGCAGAGGGAGAAGGAGAAGCAGCTTCCCTTCTGAGCAAGGAGCCTGATGCTTCTGAGCAAGGAGCTTGATGTGGGACTCCATCCCAGGACCCTGGGATCATGACCTGTGGCAAAGGCAGAAAACCAACTGAGCCACCCAGGCACCCAAAAGTTTTTATCTCTTAAAGTTGATACTACGAGAAAGAGTAAACCTGGGGAAATGAGGTCAGTTATGCTGTTTTGCAGAGGGACAAGTTTTAGAATTTTTTTTCTTAGCACATATGCCCCTTTGTGACTTGTTTATCTTTTTGCCACAAGTTAATTACATTTTATTTATTGCAATGTAGGTGAATGGCTGTTCATCTCTGAAAAAAAATTAGGTACAGAATTTGTCTTAATATGAATGTACTAGTTTTAAGTTTTTACAGAACTTAAGTATGGTTTCTAGTTAAATGATTAGAAGATAGAAAATCCTACACTCCTTTATTGTATGGTCCACTTCAATATCCTCAGTTAATTTTATTCAGAAAGCATGGTTTGTGGAATACATTTACATTTTGTGAATGAATTGTGATGCTCTGGTTTTAGAGATTTTCACAAAATAACTTCATTTTATCTTTTTTTGTAATTGCTTGGACTATATCTTTTGAAAACATTTTCACGTAGGTATGACTTAAGTTTGCAGAATCAAAATTTCCGGCTTTAATTAACTCTTCTGAATATACTGAACTCTGAGCTCCCATATTTGCTCCTGTACTTTATTCCTCATCATTATAACTAGTATATAAATATCTTGAGTTCATATGAAAAGTGAGACAATGTATTAGTATTTTATATACATTACCTTGTTTGATCCTTATAACAACCCTTTGATATGTGTTATGTTATCTCTATTTTACAGGTTAAAGAAACTCATGTTTAGAGAGATTGAGAAATTTGTCCAAGCTCATGGAGTAGATTCTTACAGAGTTTGAGTTTGAATCCAGTTCTGTTAGACTCCAAAATCTGTTTTCTTCCCACTAAGTTAGATACTGTATATCTATTTCATTTTAAGTAAAATCCTGTGCTCATCTGGCTTTCCTAGCAGAAGAAAGAACCCTTTGGAGGACAAGGACCTTGTGTTATTCATATTTATGTCTTCAGAGCCTGGTACAGATTCCAGAATTTTTAAAATAAGCACTGAATGAAAGACACTGACATCACTGAAATGGTAGCAATGAGGCATGTACCAATGAAGTAGTTTCTCTAGTATAAGCACTTACTGCTTCATATACCTCCTACCCTTTTGATGTGGTTATACACATGCATGCCCAAAAACACACACACACACTCTTTCATCCTTACCAATCCTGCGACATTGAGAATTTGTTCTCATTTTATAGATTGGAAAATCAAGATATAGGGGTGCCTGCCTGGCTCAGTTGGTAGAGCATGTGACTCTTGAGCTTGGGGTTGTGACTTTGAGCCCCATGTTGGGTGTAGAGATTACTTAAATATAAAATCTAAACAATAACAACAACAAGCAAACAAAAGAAAAGATCTAGGGAAAAAAATGTGGTTTGCTTAAGATCGCACCACTAGTTAGTGACAAATTTGAGATGCAAATCAAGAGTTTCAAACTTTCAATCTTATAGCCATCTACTCCAGGCTATCCATCTGTGCTAGTGGAAACCTGTACTTTATTTCCTGATGTGTTTATTTGCTTATTGAGAAATAATGGCAAGAAAATAAAGGTGTCCACAAATGGCTTGTGTCTAAAGAAGACACCTTCTGTTGAAGTGATGAATGTATACTCTATGCTCAGTCTTTTTATATATAGTCTTTCACTTATTTTCCATTACAAAGCATATATTTTGCAAGTGGTAATTATAGTTAGAATTTTAGTCAAATAATAAAATAGTTCCAACTAACAAACTGTAGGAAGATTAAACCCATGACCATATCATACTGTAATCCTGGTCTAGCAGGATTCCTGGCACATTCAGAGTATATTAAAGACTGCTTTGCAGACTTGCTCAAAATACTGTGCTGCTGCTGCTGCTTTTTTTTTTTTTAAGATTTTTTTTTTTATTAGAGAGAGAGAGAACAAGCATGGGGGGGTGCAGAGGGAGAGAGAGAATCAGCTCAATCCCAGCACCCTGAGATCATGACCTGAGCCAAAATCAAGAGCCAGCCAGGTGCCCTGAAGTACTGTGCTTCTTGAGTAGAAAGATTTGCTTTACTAACACCTGAAGAATGTAACAGTTATAGGCAATCTGGTGTTTTTGTATAGAATAATTATGTCAGCACAGTTTATATGTTGTAATACAGGATTTTTTTAAAGATTTATTTATTTATTTATTTGACAGAGATCACAAGTAGGCAGAGAGAGTGGGGGAAGCAGGCTCTCTTCCGAGCAGAGAGCCTGATGTGGAGCTCAATGCCAGGACCCTGAGATCATGACCCAAGCCAAAGGCAGAGGCTTAACCCACCGAGCCACCAAGACACCCCTGTAATACAGGGATTTAAAGTAAAAATTTATACTTCTACATGTAATATGAAGCATGATATAAAGAGTACATTTAACATATCTTAAACACTTATAATTTTTATTTTTTTAGGCCCCCCTTTTTTTTTAGTAGAATTTTTCCCTAATTTGTCTTCGATGTGTATCAACATTTTTGACATGTTTGGTAGTATAATCCATTTATTTCTAATAATGCTTTAAAAAACTATGAAAGATGGGTAAAATTTGGGTAGTGTGTATAATATTAAATTATGAATCAGAAGGACTTCAGGAGCATCTGGGTGGCTCAGTCAGTTAAGCATCTGACTCTTGATTTCGGCTCAGGTCATGATCTCAGGGTTTTGAAATCAAGCTTTATATTGGGCTCTGTGCTGGGCATGGAGCCTGCTTAAGGTTCTCTTTTGGGACACCTGGTGGCTCAGTTAAGCATCTGACTTAGGCTCAGGTCGTGATCTCTGGGTCCTGGGATTAAGCTCTGTGTCAGGCTCTGCGTTCAGCTGGGAGTCTGTTCTCCCTCTCCTTCTGCCCCTCCCTGGCTTGTGCATTTGCGGGTGCTCTCTCTATCTCTCTGTCTTAAATAAATAAAATCTTAAAAAAAAAAAAAAAAGATTCTTGGAACACCTGGGTGGCTCAGTGGGTCAAGCATCTGCCTTCAGCCCAGGTCATGATCCTTGGGTCCTGGGATTGAGTCCCACATCGGGCTTCTTGCTCAGCAGGGAGCCTGCTTCTCCCTCTGTTTGCTGCTTCCCTGCTTGTGCATGCTCTCTTTCTCTGTTTCTGACAAATAAATTAAAAAATCTTTAATAAAAAAGATTCTCTCTCTCCCTATGCCCCCCCCAACTTCAGATATTATAGCTTATCAATATTTGAAGGAGCTAGTATTTTATCTCCTTTTGCAGTGGACAAATTGCCTCTAAATTTTAATCTGGAAAATCACTAGAATGACTGAAAAAGGTGTACAACTACATGGCTTTTATATTTTTACTATTTTTTTTTTTAAGATTTTATTTATTGGGACGCCTGGGTGTCTCAGTTGGTTAAGCGGCTGCCTTCGGCTCAGGTCATGATCCCAGCATCCTTGGATCGAGTCCCAACATTGGGCTCCTTGCTCAGCAGGGAGCCTGCTTCTCCCTCTGTCTCTGCCTGCCACTCTGTCTGCCTGTGCTCGCTCGCTCTCTCTCCCTCTCTCTCTCTGACAAATAAATTAAAAAAAAAAAAAGATTTTATTTATTTATTTATTTGACAGACAGAGATCACAAGTAGACAGAGAGGCAGGCAGAGAGAGAAGAGGGAAGCAAGGCTCCCTGCTGAGCAGGGAGCCCGATGCGGGGCTCGATCCCATGACCTGAGCCAAAGGCAGAGGCTCCTATCCACTGAGCCACCCAGGTGCCCTATTTTTACTATTTCTATTAGAGTTTCTATACAAATTATTCAAATCTTGGTTATAAAAGAAAATCAAGTGTTACCACATTATTCAAATAACATACAGAATATTACTACCATGTTGTTTCTCAGTTTTATTCAGTCATAAATGCAAAATAGAAGTATGTAACATATCATTGGATTTTATTTTCTTTATTAGCTCCTCAAGAGTTATTGATCTATGAAATGGCAGAGAATGGAAAAAATTGTGACCAGAGACGTGTAGCAATGAACAAGGAACAATATAATGGAAACTTCACAGGTAAATTACGGTGGTTTGGAGGGAGAAGATCTGCAGGTTTAAATTATATCCTTTCCATTGAAGTAAAATAGAAATATATATCTAATACTGTCTTTTGTTAATATAATAAGAAAATAAGATTCTTGTATGTCTTATATAAGATTACAGAAGTACCCCCTGCCCCTTGTCTGCATTTTCTTTTTCCACGGTTTCAATTACCTGTGGCCAACTACAGTCCAGAAACAGAATGATCTATTATTAGAAGGTCAGTAATAGCCTATAGACTATAGTAATAGTCAGTAATAGCCCAGGTTACAATGCCTACATTATTCACTTCACTTCATCTCATCACATAGCCATTTACCACTGTAAATCTTGCTACCTAATTTATAAATTAAACTATCACAGCTATATAGATATAGGAAAAAATACATTATATATAGGGTTCAGTACTATCTGTGGCTTCAGGCATCCACTGGGGATCTTGGAACATGTCCCCTACAGATAAGGGGGGACTACTGTAATTATGTTTTGTTTACCCTCATAGTAAATGGAATTATGGGCCAGTGCCTATATGGTGAATTTTGATAGTGATAGCAGAAGCAGCCTAGTCACAGTCACATCAGCAGTGTTCTAGGTACAAGATTATTATTTGTTAATCTTATGGTGTGTTAAGTATTTATTTGGTATTGTTTGGTGCTCAGTTTTATCACGCCATTTTGTAGCTTTAGAAGCAAATTATAAAGTTACTTATTACACTAATCCTAAATACACAAATATCAAAAAAGTCAGAATGTGATCATTGTGGGTTTATTTTAAGTTTTCATTTGTGACAAATTTATATTTTCACCAAATTTGGAGTTTGTGGTAAATTTCAGTGTATTTGACTTTTATTCATACATTTACCAAAAGAAAAAAAAAAGCTCTGAAAATTACGGTTTTTATTTACATAGATGGTTCAAGTAGGAACTTTCCATAATGTGTTTAAAGGGCAATGAAAGATTTTTCACTTCTCGTAATTGTAATTGTTTTCTTTTTGACTTCTAAATTGTTTGGCATCTCAAACATATTGCAGATAATACTTCGGCATGGTGCTAATATATCATAAAAATTCTCTTATATTGGAAGAAGTACAGGCTCTCTGAAATAGTAGCTTCTCTTTGTCTTGATTACTACATTGCCTTGCAGAAGACATTTTGCAGCGCTTATCTGACTTTTGGTTACTCTGATCATTGATAAATTTTATATCATTTCACCAAGAGTTTCAGGATTCGGAGATAGGCATGCATATATCATATAGTCTCTTTCATATTAGGAGCTTTTGCATGTTATTGTTTTCTGTCCTTTCTTTCAAAAAGCATGTACCTTTATATATTCTTCCCCTGCTGCCCACTCCTTGGAATTTCAAATTAATGTTAGTATGACACTTTTACTCTCCTGTACTGTGGGCTTTTTTTTTTTTTTTTGGCTTAATATTTTCTAGAGATTGTGCTATAATTGCACACGAAGAACTTCTTCATTATGGCTGCTTAATATTCCATTGTATGAGTATGCCATACTTTAATCACTCCTCTGACTTCTGCTGTTAACATTTAAGTTGTTCATAATCTTTTGCTTAGACAAGTAACATTGCATTTAATAAACTTGTACAAGAGACATTTCACCTCATACCTAATCATTCTTAGAAATGCAATTACTGGGTTATAGGGTATATGCGTTTGTAATTTGGATAATGACCTTAATTGTACACTTATACACTTATTAAGTGTCAGAGTCTTCTGAAAGCTTTACATACATTAGCTCATTTAATCTTTGCAGTGACCCTAAAAAAGTACTATTTTCATCTTCATTTTAGAAAGGGGAAAACTGAGACATAGAAAGGTTAACTAACTTGCACAGGGTCACATGACTCTTAGCCAGGATTTGGAACCAAGTAGTTTGTCTTCCTATTTTGAACTCTAAGCCACTTTGTTCTGTAATATGATACTAATTGCCCTTCATAGAAGATGGGCTAACTTAGTATCCCAATAGCATACAAGAAAGGAAACTTGTAAAAAAAAAAAGAAAAGAAAGGAAACTTGTGTCTTGAGAATGAAATGATTGCAAAAATAGTTCTCAGAGTAGAGCAGAAGCACTTAGCCTGTCTAGGACTTATCATGTGAACACATTGCTTGTTTTTTGAGGTTAATATGCAGTCCTTCAAATGTGGGAATGGAAAGTAGATAAATTTTGAAAGTGATTGGAAAAAGTGAGCATTCTGTTTCGATTTCTGTGCTGTTTTTCAGACCCCTCTTCAGTGAATGAAAAGAAGAGGAGGGATCGGGAAGAAAGGCAGAATATTGTCCTATGGAGACAGCCACTCATTACCTTGCAGTATTTTTCTCTGGAAATCCTAGTAATCTTGAAGGAATGGACCTCAAAGTAAAGAGTTTTCTATTACCTTTTATATAAACCTTATTTACTAATTTTAGAAATCTTTAACATTCTCCTACTCTCTACCAACTGCTCTTTCAAAATGAATTAAATTTAGAATGTTTTAGGAACATATTTATTTTCCTTTCTGTAGTTTGAAGAAAAATAGATTAGGGGAACATATTGCTATTTGCTCACTGGATTATTACAGTTGACCCCTGTCTTATGTTGAATCTTTTATGCAAGGGAGAACATAGGAAATGAGAGAGAAATTGGGCCTGTGTGCAATAGATACACTGATTCTTTTGTAGGCCAGGGTTCAGGATACGTGGCACTTTAACTGATAATTTGAGCCAATGAAGAAGGACTCTGCCAAGGAAATGTGTTGTATCTTTAAGATTAGTACTTATGAGCCCTGTTTCAGATATCATAAAGACCAACTTGAACTTTTGCATGCCTTATCATTTTGGGCTTGCCTTTCTAAGTTATTATCTTTAATAATGTCCTACATTTTTATTATACTTAGAGTTTATGAAACATTTTGTAACATTTTTCAGTTCATTGGATCCTTAAAGCAACTCTGAAACTAGTAAAACAAATACATGATTACTTGATCCTTGAACAACATGGGGATTGGGGGTGCCAGCCCCCACATAGTTGAAAATACAACTTTTGACTCCTCAAAAACGTAACTACTAATAGCCTACTTTTGACCAGAAGCTTTGTGTATGTATTATGTACTGTATTCTTATAATAAGCTAGGGAGAAGAAAATGTTATTAAGAAAATCATAAAGAAGAGAAAATATATTTATAGTACTATACTGTAAAAAAAAATCCACATATACTCCCGTGCAATTCTGACCCATGTTGTGGTCAATGGTATTATGATTTTAAAAACAAGAAATAGAATCAGATTGGTTAAGTGTCTCTCTCAAAGTGCAATACTTAGGACTTTGACCCAGGTCCTCTAACTTGAAGGCCAGTGCTTTTCTCATTATATTATGATGCCTCTCCCAGTGAGAAGTTGGGATGTAAACAAGATCAGTCTTTTTTGGGTAAAGGAAAGGCTACAGTAGGGTTTATGATTAAGAAATTGGATATTCTGTAATTATTTATCTTCTCTTGACCTCCTTTTGTACCCCAAGAGACCCTCGTGTTTAAGGACAGAAGAGTTCAGCCCAAAAAAACCTGATTCTATAGCTATGCTAAATAACCTAAGTGCTTCAACAAGAACTTGTTTTGGGAGTGTAAGTCCTGTGAGATAATTCATTTGTTTTTGTTTTTAAATTGTTTTTAAGATTATGGCATCGTCAAAGCATTGTGGTGTCTTTTTTACTGCTGCTTGCTGTACTTATAGCTACGTATTATGTTGAAGGAGCACATCAACAGGTAAGAGGTTCAGCAGCTTTTCTGTTCTTGTACCTCGTGCCTCCCAAACAGTTTCAAAATGGAACTATTGTGGGTTTGGTAAAATTTCTACCCTCCACATTTTTAGACTTGGTTTTGTTTTTTAAATTTATCTCCATAACTGATATCTTACTTTCTTTTAAGACCAAATATTAAAAATATTCTTGTGGCAGTTGATGGCAGCTGAGCGTTTATATTTGGCATAGATCATTTTTACTTTCAAGGGTTCAAATGTAACTTTCCTGATGATGTTTAGTCAGAATAGCATGAATCCTTTAATCAGCACCAAAGTCTTCATATTTTCTATAACACCCTCGTGTGAACTGTCCAGATATATTCATCCTCGATTGAAGGTTAGTTTTTATATATATAAAAAGGGAGACATTCATTTGTCTGTAGTCCTTAAGTACAATATAACTGAAAGAAAATAGGACATTGTTTTAATAAATTTTGTTAAAATAGTAAAACATTAATGTATTCTAATAGGAAATGGTTTTAAAAGTGGTATTACTTTATTTTTTAAAGCAGTTAACCTCTAATCGTAGAGAAGTTTTTATAGTTTTAAATGCATTTCTTTCAAATATTTTGAAGAAATCTGTGTGCATCATTTAGAGTTTGTAAGGAACTGGTTAGATTAATTTATTTGCCAGTATGAGAATCTAGACTCTAGTGTCTAGAATCCTCCAACAAGTCCATAGCTCAGTGGACTTCATTCACCTTGCTCTTGTTTAAAAAACATCTTGGTCTTAAATATACAAAAATTATTTTATTCCATTTTTTACTTGGATAAACAAGAATATGTTCCATTCACAAATATATAAATAACTGCCCACTCTCACCGCTGTTTATTACAATGCATTCTTAAACAAAGTCTTTGTAACTTTCAGTTATCTTTAAAACTTTTAATTCTCATAGTTATCTTATTAGTAATTTGCATTTTTCCCGTAAATGTCATTTGCAATTGTAGGATTTTAAAGGCCTAAACCAAAAGCTTTATTATAATTAGATGAATTTTTTATGTAAGAAGAATTAGGTCTCTTGAAGGGGTTTTTACCCTTAATGCTTTCTTCCTACTAGAAACTTATTTTAGTTGGTTTGTTTTATTTTGATTGTAGGTAATAACACATTTTTGTTTAACAAATCTGTTGTGTTGGTTTTTTTTTTTTTCCACTCTATCCTTTTTGTTTTTCAGTATGTGGAACGTATAGAGAAACAATTTCTTTTGTACGCCTACTGGATAGGCTTAGGAATTTTGTCTTCTGTTGGGCTTGGAACAGGACTGCACACCTTCCTCCTTTATCTGGTAAGAATAACAATAAGGAAGATTGAAAGAGATGTTTTAATTGGTGCTTTTACTTCAGAAGTTAAAATTCTAAGATTTTTATTTACTTACCTTTGCATCTTAAAAGCATTCTCATCCTCAAATCAGCAAGTTTGATTTAGAGTTCTGTTTTGTTTTTCCTTTTGGATTGAGGATTTAAAAAGAGAAGAGGGAAAAACCCTTAGGCAGATAAGATTGGTTACTTAAATTAATTCAGCCAGGAAATGTTTTTTATCTTTCCGGATTTTGGAATAATGATTCTTTTGCTTATGCAGTGTCGTTTTAATAGTTGAAGTTCTTTAAATATATGAAATTATCCATGTACAAGCCATGTAAGACTTAGAATTAATTTGAACAGTTTACTTTCTCTATTAATCAGCAAAGGAGAAATGGTGTCTTCCCTCATGTCCTCAAATATCATGTATACACACCTGGATAGTCATTTTGGCATTCTCACTGAATGTGATTAATGAAGTATTATGTGTGTAGAATTAAAAGCTTTCTTAAATCCTTTTAAATCAAAATATAAAATGTACCCCTCCTAAAAAATACTATTTTACTTAAGAAATTAGAGAGATAAAAGATAGGTTTTCGGGGCGCCTGGGTGCCTCAGTGGGTTGGGGCCTCTGTCTTCGGCGCAGGTTGTGATCCCAGGGTCCTGGGATCGAGCCCCGCATTGGGCTCTCTGCTCAGGGAGGAGCCTGCTTCCCCCTCTCTCTGTCTCTCTGCCTGCCTCTCTGCCTACTTGTGGTTTCTGTCTGTCAAATAAATAGATTAAAAAATCTTAAAAAAAAAGAAAAGATAGATTTTCCACATGCATTGAAATTATAGCAGGGCTAGGACCAGGGATGACTAGCAAGACATCTAGGGCACCGAATTTAAATGGCACTTTCAGGGGTCATGTAAATATGGACTTGATGAATGAGTGTTTCATTAAATTTTGTGCCCTGGATGCCTCTCTTATTTCACTGTATTCCTGTTCCTAAGGAATTGAAAGCAACTTCATACTTGAAATAGCTTTATCTTCATTGGGAAAGACAGGTGAAAATTGTCACAGTGGTACTGATTGCCAAAATAAAGTTCAACACAGTAAACGCTTACAATCTTTATGCGTCAATGAATTCATTTCTGAAGCAGGGAAATAAGTGTTAAGAAGTGATTGTTCAGAAGCCTGCTAAATTAATGGCCTGAAGAATAATTTGAAGATTAATCTGTAATTCATAACTTCTTCAAGTCTATAGGATTTTAAAATCTCAAATTTTAGAATTCTATTCATGGTTGGTTGCTGATTTTATCCCAAATAGGGACATAAATCTCAGAACAATCCACAATAGTGTGTCTTTAATAATTACAGTTTTAGAAGTATAATGCTGTATTAGAGGTTGAGAGAGAAGGGAAAAAGAATTATCGTTATAGGTTACCTTCTGTTCTTTTCTAGACCTTTTCTCTAAGATTCCTTGGGAAAACCAGATTAAGGAATTCATTTGTAGCATTTGATTAATTTGGAACTATCTAAAAAGCAACCTAGGTAGCAGATTCTGCCAAATCTTAAGAGGGATTCTAATGAAACTTAGAAATTCCACAATAAGTTAAAGAAATTTGAAACAAGGAAGTTTTATGTTTCCTGTTTCTTTTCATATCCATGAGAAACCTTTATAAAATGACATTTATAAAATGTCTTCATTGATCTATGTATCCAGTAAAGAATTTAGAAAGATACAAATAATCATTTATTATAAAATTCATTTGAGTGAAAAGTCAAGTCTTTGCTTTCATAAATTAAGTAGTTCTGCTGGGGGATCAGAGGGCAGATTAAATGGGATTTGGTTAGGCTTTTCAC
>PISX010026685.1:0-24104 GCA_004024625.1 Mellivora capensis | reverse complement strand
TCAAACTCAACACAGGCAAAACAGATAATCATATCAAAAAATGGGCAGAAGATATGAACAGACACTTCTCCAATGAAGACATACAAATGGCTATCAGACACATGAAAAAATGTTCATCATCACTAGCCATCAGGGAGATTCAAATTAAAACCACATTGAGATACCACCTCACACCAGTTAGAATGGCCAAAATTAGCAAAAGAGGAAAAAACGTGTGTTGGAGAGGATGTGGAGAAAGGGGAACCCTCTTACACTGTTGGTGGGAATGCAAGTTGGTGCAGCCACTCTGGAGAACAGTGTGGAGATTCCTCAAGAAGTTAAAAATAGAGCTTCCCTATGACCCTGCTATTGCACTACTGGGTATTTACCCCAAAGATACAGATGTGGTGAAAAGAAGGGCTATCTGTACCCCAATGTACTGTGAAAAGAACCAAGATGCCCTTCAACAGACGAATGGATAAGGAAGATGTGGTCCATATACACTATGGAGTATTATGCCGCCGTCAGAAAGGATGAATACCCAACTTTTGTAGCAACATGGACGGACTGGGAGAGATTATGCTGAGTGAAATAAGTCAAGCAGAGAGAGTCAATTATCATATTGTTTCACTTGTTTGCGGAGCATAACAAATAACACGGAAGACATGGGGAGATCGAGAGGAGAAGGGAGTTTAGGGAAATTGGAGGGGGAGATGAACCATGAGAGACTATGTACTCTGAAAAACAACCTGAGGGTCTTGAAGGGGCGTAGGGTGGGAGGTTGGGGGAGCCAGGTGCTGGGTATTATGGAGGGCACGCATTGCATGGAGCTCTGGGTGTTGTGCAAAAACTATGATTTCTGTTACGATGAAAAGAAAAAAAAAGAACTACCTTCATTTTTATGTTTAAAAACCATGACCTGCTCCTTAAAAATGGAAATTCATTGGTCCATTGTTGAAGCTAAACAAATTATATTCCTAACAGGGTAATAAGTGAGCATAAGTCTTCATTCAAAATGGAAATCATTAAAGATCATTGCATAGTATTCAGATGCTACCAGATAATGGTTATAAATGTTCACAAATTAAACAAACTAGACTGCCAGTTGCATATTCACAATTGCCTAAATGCATAATTCAAGAAACATTGTGAAGACTACTCTGAACAATGAAAAGAGCATTCCTATCTATATTCTTAATGCCTCCACTACTCTTTCTAATTTAACTTCACCTATGCCTCATTATCTTTCTGGTAGAGGGTAGATAGCATTAACATTAATTCAATTACCAAAATCTCCTGGATCTTATGGGACAGCTTATAGAAAACACACTTCAATACAAAATCTTACTGATTTAGTATGAGAGTTCCTGTCATATTTCTCATGGGCCATGGTCTTCATCTCTTGCTCTAGTTGAATTCTTCTCTGCTATGTGCTTGTGTTACTGCTTATATGTATACCACTAGGACTCATGAATACTGTAATGTCACATAAATGGTACCAATGTTTCAAAAACTGGACTTGAATACCTTAAATAAGTGAGGTGAAAGTCCATTTCCCCCATCACTAAACATCCTAGGCCACGCTAAAATTACACTTTGAATTTATGATGTAGAATGAATTAGCATATTAGGGAAATACCCTAATATTTAACAATCATCTTTTAAATATTGCTATTTCTGTGTTGAGATGAGAATGTCATCTTTCTCCTGGCTTCAGCTATCCTCAGTTTTCAGTTTTCTTTTCTAAACATTGAACAGATTTCCCCCAAAGCATATTTTGAATTTAGTAGGGTATTTGAATTAAGAATTTATTCTGCCATATTTTACTGACAACACAGAACAGGGTAAAAAAAAACCACATTGTTTTAAGTGAAAAATATAAGTCAAATGAGTAAAATTTTGAAGAAAAAAAAAGTAATCCCTTAGTCAGGAAAAGTGAGGACTAAGAATTGACCTTTGGGTTGAACAACATTGGGTTATTGTCAATGAACTGGTGTGTGTATGTGTGTGTTAACCTGAAATAAATAACTTCAGCTTAAGTTTGAAAGAACAGACACAATTTAATGCGGGAAAAAAAAAAAGTTAAGAAAGAGAGAAAAAGAGGGAGTTTGAGAGATTGAATTACCAGAATGATATGAATAGGCAAAAGAGGATGGTTCCTATGTTCAAGAAAACAGGATGGCCCTAAGAAGAGAGAAGGTTTATCTTTAGATATAGGAAGAGAGGAAAAAATATATGCTTAATGGCACTGACAGAACACTGAATTTTCTTTTTTATTTTAAAAAATGTATTTTATTTATTCAGTATTCCAAGATTCATTGTTCATGCACCACACACAGTGCTCCATGTAATACATGCCCTCCTTAATACCCACCACCAGGTTCTCCCAACCTCTCTCCTCCAAAACCCTCAGTTTGTTTCTCTTTCTCAATAAAAAAAAAGGAAAAGCATGATTACCCAAAGCAATGAAGAAGGTGAGAGGTATTTAACAAACTTGAGGATAGAGAAAAAGGTATAAGACTTAAAAAGAATAAGATACTAAATAGATTATGAAATACTAATATGTTTACTGGGAAGCATTTGGGGCCCTCTGGAGATTAGTGGCCATAGATCTAAGGTAAGACCAGTTAATCTTTTTATGTCTTTGATCTCCATGCAAGTGCAGAATTAGAGCAGAGACATATTTTTAAGAAACAATGGAATTTTCCAAAGAGACTGGGAAGAAATAGAAGGCACTTGATTTGAAACTATATATAGAAAAGTGATTATAACATATAAACATATAACATACAAACATATAAACAAATAATTTAAGCTAAATAAAAATGAAAATGTGAAATGAAGAGAGAATTAGTGAAAAGTAAGATAAGTGAATTTTAGGTTCTTGTTATAGGGAAAAAATATAAGGATGATGGTGATTGCATTATTCTGTAGATCAGGATGGAAAGATATCGATACTGAAAAAATGGAGAAATTGAAGTGATTTGCAATTCTATATTACCACTATGGGAATGAATGCCTAATGTTAGACAGAAGACAAATTACTGAAAGATATAAGGTCAAGAAATGGAGGGTCAAGAGTATTGGAAGGAAGGACAGTTCATTGAAATCACCCATATATGTAAAAAAAAACCCCAAAAACGTAGTGTTACAGAGTAAACAGAGATTTAGGAGTTAAAATATGATTGAATGAAGGCAATCAACCTAGGGAATCTATAGATGACTATAATAATCAGTAATGTTGGGCTTTATGGTCTGTTGACATGTGAATCAATGTTGAGAATGTTTAATGGAAAAGAAGAAAAAATGATTTGAAAGCAGCAAGGAGGACACATACTTCATTTCTTTGCTCAGGCATATGAAAAATGCACAAAGAAAGTAGATAAGAGTTTTGAGAACAGGAGAGGTCATGTTCCCAGGGGAGAGCTAGTTTTCAGTTAGATCAAGAGGTCAAAGGAGACATTAAGAAGAAAAGTTCAGAAGATAGGTGAAAATTCATATCTGATATTTTCACTCTAAGCATCTAGACCATAGGCCTCTTTGTTACAAGTATTTTTGATGCAAAAAATTTTGCTGCATAACTAACAAGGCTTAAGGCAATTCTGCCAAAAAAGATAAAATAATGAAAAACAAGAGGGGCATTCATTAAAAAGGATGCACTTAACCATAAAAAAATTAAAAATAATTTCTTGGTAAATATGAAATATTTGAATACATTACAAATGTATAGTGTGAATTCACAGCCATACTGCACCAATTTTATTTTTGTATTTATCTTTGAAGTCTTTCCTTCACAGAGTTGTACTTTTCTTTTTCCTTGTTGATATGACTCCTTATTTGAAATCAGAGTTTTTCTTTTATTGCTGAAATATTTTCCTTCATTAAAAGAGGTATCAGAGAAAAGATTCAAAAAAAATCATTTCAATAGGTACAGAAAAAAGCATTTGACAATAAAAACTCTCAAAAAGGTAGGTTTAGAGGGAAAATACATCAACACAATAAAGGCCAAATACAAAAAGCTCACAGCTAATATCATACTCAATGGGGGAAAACTGATGGCTTTTCCCCTGTCAGGGACAAGACAAGGATCCTCTCACCACTTTTATTCAACATAGTACTGGAAATACTAGCCACACCAATCAGATAAGAAAAAGGAATAAAGGTGTCCAAGTTGGTAAAGAAGAACTAAAACTTTCACTATTTTCAGATGACATGATATTATAAGGAAAACCCTAAAGATTCTACCAAAGAACTACTAGAATTGATTAATGAATTCTATAGGATACAAAATCAACATACAGAAATCTGTTGCATTTCCATACACTAATAGTGAGGCAATAGAAAGATAAATTATGAAATCAATCCTATTTACAATTGCACCAAAAAGAATAAAATACCTAGAAATAAAGTTAATCAAGGAGGTGAAATACCTGTACTCTGAAAACTATAAAACACTGATGAAAGAAATTCAAGATGATCCAAAGAAATGGAAAGATATTTCATTTGCATTGACTGGAAGAAAAAATACTGTTAAAATGTCCATACTAGGGGTGCCTGGTGGCTCAGTGGTTAAGTCTTTGTCTTCGGCTCAGGTCATGATCCCAGGGTCCTGTGATTCAGCCCCACATTGGGTCCTTGCCCAGCAGGAGGCCTGCTTCTCCCTCTCCCACTCCCCCCACCCTATGTCAAAATAAATAAATAAAATCTTTAAAAAAAAAAAGATGTTCATACTACCAAAAGCAATCTACAGATTTAATGCAATCCCTATCAAAATACCAACACCATTTTTCACAGAACAAGTACAAATAATCCTAAAATTTGTAGGAACCACAACAGGCCCTAAATAGTCAAAACAATCATGAAAAAGAAAAACAAAGCTGGAGGCATCAGAATTAAACTTCAAGCTCTATTACAAAGCTAAAGTAATCAAAACAGTATAGTATTGAGATAAAAATTGACAGGTCAACAGAACAGGGTAGAAGCCTGGAAACAAACCCACAATTATATGGTTAATTAGTCTTCAACAAAAGAGACAAGAATATCCAATAGAAAAAAGACAGTCTCTTCAGCAAATGGACAGTTGATGGACAGTTACATGCAAAAGGATATAACTGACCACTTTCTTACACAATACATAAAATATATTCAAAATGGATTAAACACCTAAACTTGAGGCCTGAAACCGTAAAAATCCTAGAAGAGAGCACAGTCAGTAATTTCTTTGACATTGGCCATAACAATATTTTTCTAGATATGTTACCTGAAGCAAGGGAAACAAAAACAGAAATAAACTTCTGGGACTACACCAAATAAAAAGCTCTGCAAGGTGAAGGAAACAGTCAACAAAACTAAAAGGCAACTAACTGAATGGGAGAAGATATTTGCAAATGACATATCCAATAAAAGATTAGTATCTAAAGTATATAAAGAACTTACACATCTTATACAACACCCCCCCCCCCAAGTAATCTGATTAAAATGGGCAGAAGACATGAACATTCATTTCTAAAAAAAGATATATACATGGCCAACAGACACATAGAAAGGTGCTCAACATCACTCATCATCAGGGAAATGCAAGTCAAAACTACAATGAGATACCACCTTACACTTGTCAGAATGGCTAAAATAAAAAAAGACAAGAAAAAACAGCATTGGCGAGGATGTGGAAAAAAGGACCTGCTGGTGGGAATGCAGACTGCTGCAGCCACTGTGGAAAACCATATGAAGTTTCCAAAACAATTAAAAATAATCTACAACCCAATAGTCATACTACTGGATGTTTATCCAAAGAATACAAAAACACTAAGTTGAAAGGATATATGCACTCTTTTTTTACTGTAGCATTGTTTACAATAGACAAATTATGGAAGGAGCCCAAATGTCCATCTGTAGATGAATGGATAATGAAAAGATAAATTCAAAATGGATAAAAGACCTCAGTGTGAGGCAGGAATCTATCAAAATCCTAGAGGAGAACATGGAAAGTAACTTCTTTGACATCAGCTACAGCAACTTCTTTCAAGACATGTCTCCAAAGGTGAAGGAAACAAAAGCAAAAATGAACTTTTGGGACTTCATCAAAGTCAAAAGTTTCTGCACAGCAAAGGAAAGAGTCAACTAAACAAAGAGGTAACCCATGGAATGGGAGAAGATATTTGAAAATGACACTACAGACAAAGGGCTGATATCCAAGATCTCTAAAGAACTCCTCAAACTCAACACACACAAAACAGATAATCACTTCAAAAAATGGGCAGAAGACATGAACAGACACTTTTCCAAAGAAGACACAAATGGCTAACATACATATGTAAAGATGTTCATCGTTATTAGCCATCAGGGAGATTCAAATCAAAACCACATTGAGATACCACCTTACACCAGTTAGAATGGCCAAAATCAATAAGACAGTAAACAACAAGTGTTGGAGAGGATGTGGGGAAAGTGGAACCTTCTTACACTGTTGGTGGGAATGCAAGTTGGTGCAGCCACTTACAGTGTGGAAATTCCTTAAGAAATTAAAAATAGAGCTACTCTATGACCCTGCAATGGCATTACTGGGTATTTACCCCAAAGGTACAGATGTAGTGAAAAGAAGAGCCATCTGTACCCAATCTTCATAGCAGTAATGGTCACAGTTGCCAAACTGTGGAAAGAGCCAAGATGCCCTTCAATGGACAGATGGATAAAGAAGACATGGTCCATATATACAATGGAGTATTGTGCCTCCATCAGAAAGGATTAATACCCAACTTTTGTATCAACATGGATGGGACTGGAGGAGATTATGCTGAGTGAAATAAGTCAAGCAGAGAGAGTAAATTATCATATGGTTTCACATACTTGTGGAGCATAAGGAATAACATAGAGGACATTGGGAGATGGAGAGAAGTGAGTTGGGGGAAATCAGAGGGGGAGACAAACCATGAGAGACTGTAGACTCTGAGAAACAAACTGAGGATTTTGTCAGGGAGGGGGTGGGGGTTGGGTGAGCCTGGTGGTGGGTATTAAGGAGGGCACATATTGCATGGAGCACTGGGTGTGGTGCATAAACAATGAATGTTGGAATACTGAAAAAAAAATTAAAAAATTAAAATAAATAAAAGTAAAATTAAAAAAGGAAAAAAGAATAGGTGATAGGCATGTGTGTACACACACACACACACACACACACTTTGGAGTATTATTTAGCCATAAAAGTTAAGGCAAACTAGCCACTTGCAACATCATGGATGGAGCCAGCGAATATAATCCTAAGTGAAAAAGTCAGTCAGATAAAGATAAATATGATTTCACTCGTATGTGGAATTTAAGAAATGGCAGTAACAAAGGGAAAAAGAGAGAGAGAGAAACCAAGAAACAGATTGTTAATTACAGAGAACAAACTGATGGTTACCAGAGGAAAGGTGGATGGGAAATGGGTCAAATAAGCCATGGGGATTTAAGAGTGCACTTATTATTATGAGCACTGAGCAATATATAGAATCATTGAATCACTATATTGTACACCTGAGACTAATATAACACTATATGCTAACTATAATATAATTAAAATAAAATCTTAATAAAATTTAAAAAATAATCAAAAAGGGAGATATCTGCTTCCAAATACTAAGATGCATATTTGTAACTGAGCTTTATATTGTGTTGTGAAAGCACTTTACACTACTGTTTGTTCTTGTCATATTGTCACGTGTTCATTGATAGATGTTCCCAAGTTCTATGAGGAATGTCGGTTCAAAACTGTGTCACTGCATAGAATATTATGAAGGCTAAGATTTACATAATATAAAAATGTGGGCACTGCATCGATGGAGGAATGAAACCAAGCTATCAACCAGTTGATGAAACCAAAGTATCAAAGTGTCTCATGGTCAATTAGTCATGTGAAAAAATGTTTACAGCAAAAGTGCTTGCAGAAAAGATGCCTATGCATAGATACTTTTGGTGAGTATACCCAGGACCAGTTTTTGCAGACAATTGGTTATTTGATCCAAAAGGCATAATGCAAAGATTTCAAGACTTAGGAGGAAAGGGGTGCCTGCCTGGCTCAGTGGGTTAAGCCTCTGCCTTCGGCTCAGGTCATTATCTCAGGGTTCTGGGATCGAGCCCCGCATCAGGGTCTCTGTTCAGCGGGGAGCCTGCTTCCCCCTCTATCTCTGTCTACTTGTGATCTGTCTCTCTCTGTCAAATAAATAAATAAAATAAAATAAAATAAAAAGATTTAGGAAGAAAGAGGTGGGGTCATAAAGAAGGAGTAAAGAACTTAATGGGGATTTGAGTGCATTAGATGAGAGCTGACCTGAGCATCTAGACTTTTTGTGGTAATTGACATAATGTGGAATGAAGAGCAACATGTGATGAGATCTGGTGGTGTTACAGGTGAAAATTTCTATAAAATTTAAACCTGCAGGTATTGGGAGATATGAGTGTCTTGCCAAGAGAACCCTTAGTCCTAGAGGCTCTCATTGACTCCTTGCTGGTAGATGTGTGAAAACAAGAGGAGCGGTAATTGAAGTTAATCTGAGAGTAAAGGGCTCCTAATGACATCCCCTTAATGGAGGAGGAGGAGAAACTGGTTGGTGTGGTGGTGTTACTCAACTGAATTAAGAAAATGGAAAAGAAAATATAACTAATGGGTTAACCATTTGACTTGGTAGCTTAGTGATAATCTTCATGCTAAACATTAGTTAAATTCAAGGAAGAAGGAGGAGGGGAAGGGGAAGTATAAAAAAATTCTATGGAAATTTACTCTAAGTGGGAGCAGAGAAGTAGAATAAGAACTGGAGATACATGTGATTCATTCATGTGAATGTAACCTCTGTATGATAACGAGATATATAATCCAAAATATATATATTTTTTCACAAGACAGAGATCACTGTCTCATTTGCTAGTCTATGTAAATTGAGTGCAGACCTTGAAACACCTCTGTATAGTAGTTACAAAGGGCATTTGATAATGTGGTAAATAACTGGAAAGCGGGGAGCCTGCTTCCCCCTCTATCTCTGTCTACTTGTGATCTGTCTCTCTCTGTCAAATAAATAAATAAAATAAAAAGATTTAGGAAGAAAGAGGTGGGGTCATAAAGAAGGAGTGAAGAACTTAATGGGGATTTAAAGACTACTAAGATCATTTGAGTAAATCTGTCTAAAATTCATATTTCCTCAATTGATAAATTTAGAAAGAAGGAATGAAGGTAAACTATTAACATAGCCATTCTTGGGTTTTCTGCTTGTTCTGCATGTACTTATAAAGTTCAATAAAATCTTCTTGTTTATGAACTTAACAAATAATTTGTATGTCTTGTGCCTTAGATGGATAGTATATGCAATTGTTATATAGATTTTGCCTCATGACATGGGATTATATATTCTTTGTGATAGTTGTTTCTGTCACTATGAATTTTTGATGAATTTTCTACCTTACTAGCAAGATTCTTTTTCTATGTGTATTAGAATGTAGATTGATGCAAAAAAAATCCAAAGTTTAAATGTGCATAATTTTATTTAACTAAAAACAATTATGTTTTTATATTCTCATATTTCACTTTGAGATAGTCATCTCTTCTGCCCTCTGCTGTTGGGATTTGTTCACATGAATTTTGAAACCTGCTGCCTCCTTTGTGTAGCAGTTAAGAAGAGGATTCTTATTTTATATTAAAACTAAATCATGTAATCCCATTTCATTTCCCATATTTATATAGATTTTTATATAAAATTGAGGATCACAATTATGGAAAAAACCATAATTGGCTTAAATATATTTTCTACTCTTCTCTCATATTCAGCAAGCATCAAAAGCTCTATAAATGAGGTTGCAGTGATGATTTCAAATCATTTCCATAATTTGGTTATCAGGCATATATGTTTTAGTGACAGGATACAATAGTAAAAAGAAAAGAAAGAATTAAGGCAACATTTTGTACTTGTCATGTATGCTGTATGGATTGTAATTTGTAATCTATTGGATTTCATATTCCTAACCTTGAGCCGAGAAAGCAAAATGAAAAATGAAGTTTGGCATGCACATTCCTTTTTTTCCTGATAGTGTACTCCTTCAGAGATTTTTTACAATAAGAGGTATTTTGTTCTCTATGCACTTTATGTTTGTTCTCTTGTTCTCAGTTATTTTTCAGTTCTGTATCTTCTTTAGCTCTCATTTTTCTTGTGGTAACTTGCAAGAATATTTTTCTGCCATTAAAAAATATAAAGTTTAACTCTATAAAAAAAAATCACCCTTTTCTTACAAGAACGATGCCTCCAGCAATAAAGTATGTCTATATTTTGAGATTCTTTTAAAAAATTATGTAATGTTGAGAAGTCTTTGTTTTCGTATGCTCATGTGTCTTAAAGTGACTTATAAATTTTCTGTAAAATTGAAAATAAAATGAAATGTATAATAAATTCCTATCAAAGTTTCAGTAGTAACCCTTTAGCATACAAATATGCTTTTAAATCCCAGCCCTGCAAGTATCTAGGTTTTTATTCTTCAGTAAGTTCCTTTTCTTCTGTGTCTCTCCATGTTTTCCTTAATAAAATACAGATGATAATGCCTATCCCAGTGAATTGTAATAAAGATTTAATGAAATAATACAGGTAAGTTACATTTGACAGATTTTGTTACACGATTAGCATGTTAGAAATATATTCACTTTATTAACAAAAAGAACAGGATGCCAAATTGGAACAAAAAAATCTTAAGAAGTCAAAACCAGATTAGATATATATGATTAAAAGTTATATATCCATATTGCCAACTCAGGTATGTCTGAATAGGGTTTTATTTGAAATTAACCTGAGTGGGTTTTTACTTGAAATTAAACCTTTAGAAGACTATAACAAAAATTATACCTTATTTTCATAAAATGTCCATCTTCAGGATTAACTTTTTCTTAAGTGAAGAGGTTGACTTTACAATCCAACTGCCAAGAGAGATTATTTTCTGATAAGACTGAAAAGTATGAAACACCACAAATTTGTTTATTTAATAGACACATTCAAGAACTTACATGTTAGGCGTTATGTTACATAGTGGGATATATATTGGTAAATGAAACAGTCATAGTCTCTCCCCTTATAAAATTTAGTTAGCTGGAGCTCATGATGGAGAGAGAAAAAGAATGTAAACCAACAAAAATGAATGTCATTAAAAAGTATAAGTGCTCTGATTAAAAATGGAAGATGCTGAGATGGAGATTAGTAAGGTTGGAGAGGACAAGGCTTCTTAGCATAGTCAAGGTAGACAGAGGTCAGAGAGAAAAAAATATTTTTTTAAATCAAAATATGTGTGAATCAGAGGATGAGGAAAAGCCAGCCATGTATAGAAAAATGAGAGTAGCAAATGCAAAGGTCTAAAATGGATAAGGGTTTGTTGCTTTGGGAATGGCAAGTAAACCTTTTTCCCCCCCAGCACATTAAAGAAGAGTCTTGAAATGATGTGGCAAAAGTAATGAAAAGAAATTATGGAATGCCTTATAAACACCGTTATGGAATTTACATTTTATTTGCAGGGCCAAGAAAAGTCATTGATTTTAATCAGCAAATTGATAAGATTATATCTATATTTTTCAGAAGGATCATTTTGACTGTTATGTGGAGGACTGTTATAATGTCTGTACTATGCTTGAACATACTTTGATATTGACAAAGCAGTTTGTGAGAGTGTGTAAGCTAACATTACACCACAAAACAGGGGGAGAGTATTTGTTTATTTGTTTAATACCTATAGTCCCTAAATCAGTAATTCCCACTCCTGGAGTGTCTAGTTAACATCTTAAAGATGCTAATCAGGAGTCTATATTGCAGAAATGAGTCTACCTACCCCTTCACATGAAGCTAGTTAAGTCTACAATGGGGTGGTCATTTTCAGTATTTTTTTTTTCAAAATTTTGGAAGAAATTTTTGAAAATCAGTATACTACTTTGTTTATTTAGAAATTACATTTCATATATTTTGTCAGAAATTTAAGTCTGATAAAGTAGTAATTTTTAATGTACTGTAAACAGTGACATTTAAAAATTAAACCAATGGCATATCTAAATTAAACTGTCTTAAAAATATATAACCAGGGCGCCTGGGTGGCTCAGTGGGTTAAAGCCTCTGCCTTTTCGGCTGGCTCAGGTCATGATCACAGGGTCCTGGGATCAAGCCCTGCATCTGGCTCTCTGCTCAGCAGGGAGCCTGCTTCCTCCTCTCTCTGCCTGCTTCTCTGCCTACTTGTGATCTCTGTCAAATAAATAAATAATAAATAAAATCTTTAAAAATATATATATAACCAATAGAATCTAACTGTCAGTTATTTGATACTCTCTCCATCATGCATTCACTTAAAAATCCTACAAAAAAGTTATTTGAGAGAAATTTTCAATATTTTCCTGTATCCATCATTTAATATGTATTTTTTACCTTCCCAAATAATTCTATCTAAAGGTAGTATTTATTTTTAAGATTTAATTTATTTATTTGACAGACAGAAATCACAAGTAGGCAGAGAGACAGGCAGAAAGGGAGGAAGGGAAGCAGGCTCCCTGCTGAGCAGAGAGCATGATGCAGGGCTTGATCCCAGGACCCTGGGATCATGACCTGAGCTGAAGGCAGAGGCTTCAACCCACTGAGCCACCCAAGCACCCTTAAAGGTAGTATTTTTAATCAAATTGTTTAATTTAACAGTTTTCTATGCTGTTTTGCAATAAAACAATATATGTAAATGAAACTTTTCAAAGTGTTAACATTTCCTTCTCATTTGATTTAGGATTGCAAGCTGGGAAAATATAACAGATTCTACATATACTTTTTAAAAAAATTTTTATTTATTTTTTTAGTTTCTTTTCAGTGTTCCAGAATTCATTGTTTATGCATCATACCCAGTGCTCCATGCAATAGGTGCCCTCCATAATACTCACCACCAGGTTCAACCAACCCCTCAGCTCCTCCCCTCCACATATACTTCTGAGTACATTTCATCTTTAGTAAAAGGAACATATACCGAAGGTAACTTAGTGCTTTAAAGATGTTCAGATTGATAGGTGAAGATTTTTTATTTATATTTACCCCTAAATTATTAAACCCTATAGATCTGTATTCATTATTTCTTGAGCAAATCACCTCTTCTTTGTTACTCATTCAGTCATGTCTCATTGAGCCATCACTTCCATGTACTTTCAGATTTAAATACAGGATAAATAGTACTCGATGATCCATAAATGCACTTTCTTATGATCTACCTGTCCTGATGTGGCCCTAGAATTTCTTTCAGTTCTCTATCTTCTTCAGTTCCTAGATTGAGAGACTGCAGATCAATGACCAAGTCTGTGAAAAAGTTTTATCTGCCATCAGAATTTTGTTTCTTTTGCCTATGCCTGCTTTTTTATCTGTTTGCTAATTGTGCACTTTGGTGACAGTGGATACATAGATATGAGAATAAATCAAGGTATATTTAGACATAGACTTGACCAGCAAAATTAGGTACATGCTTCACTAACTTAACCTATTCTCTTAAGTTGAGAGTATGCTCAAAAGCAAGCCTTGCTGTTCCTCTCCAATGGTGCTTAATATGTCCACATCTCATAGTTTGCTTAGAGCTATTGTAGAGGGAAGGCTTTACTGGTTTTCCTGATGAGGATATAACAGAAATCATGGTCCAGACATATCATACAGCCTTTTGAATGTTTTGCTGGTGAGAATTCTTAGTACAGATGATTCAAAGTTATCTCCTTGAATGATCATTGGATAATGTAAAGCTCATTCATGAGAGGCCAGGCCTGAACAACTCAAGTGGTAAAGATACAAAGTGATAATTTTAGATTTAAAATACACACACACACACACACAATATATATATATATATATATGTATATATATATATATATATATATTTATAATGTGTAAAGACAGAAAAGAGAAGAATAAGCAGATGGTTCTAGCTCCTTAGTATCCTTGTCTCAAGCACTATAAAAGAGAATACTAAAACAAAGGGGCCCGAATGACTACCTTACAAATTGTTTCTATGGAGCCAATTCTAGACTTCAGTTAAATGGTTCAATGTTCTATAGCTCTAATATGAGATAGCAAGTCCAAAAACCCCCTATCTCATCAAAACTTGGGGAGCCTAAGAGAACTGTGATAGCCTTCAAGGGGAGATACAGAGTTGAGCTGGAGGAGGCCTCACAGCACTCTTTGTAAGACTTCTATCTCTGTGTTCTTTCTAGATCACAATGATCACAAGGCATTCTGCCAAGATTCAAATAGCAGTGGTTCAAGTCTTTGTGGTCTACTTAGATGTGTGTAGATCAGTAGGCGCCATGGTAGTGCTTCACCCTTATAGACAACATATAGACTGGCATTCTATATGCAAGCAATGTAAGAAGTCTGATCCAGCAACATTTCAAGACATTTCAAAAGTGTTCCTCTCAATGGTTTCTTTGAGCCTGCTTGCCTAGTACCTCCAGCTATTCCCTCCAATTCCCATCCACCTCACATTACCCAGAGGCCTCCTAGTTTCTGTCTCCCTCTGTTTATCACTTTCCTCATAAAGAGTCTCTTCTTTGTATTAAACTCTGATAGTTCTCTAGAGAAAAATAGATGATCCATTAAAACTAAAAAACAAAACAAACAAATAAAAAAACTTTTATGGCATTAGCAACTGAAAAGATTGATATGCTTTTTGTTAACGGTTTTTGAAAACAACTTGAAGAAAGTTGGTGTCTTAGCCTTTATTTAATCTCCAAAATTTGTATCATACTTACCACAGTAAAGGGAAAGAAAGAAAAAGAAGAGAATAAAAGAGAAAAGAGTAAGAGAAGAAAGAAAGGAGGAGAGAAGAAAGGGAAAGGAAATTACTTTATCAGTATGTTGAAATACGTAGAAAGAAAGAAAGAAGAAAGAAAGAAAGAAAGAAAGAAAGAAAGAAAGAAAGAAAGAAAGAAAGAGATTAAAGCAGTATACCCTTCCTCATACAGCATTTACTGATGGAATGTGACATCTGAATCAGAGGATGAACATGCTGAAGGAAAGTGAGAAATCAAGAAGGAAATCAGTGATTTAAACATTGATGTGACCATGTTATCACTCATTTATGCAGGGGATATTTATTTATTTTCACTATATGACAGATGTGTTGCACATACTAGGAGATGAGTGAATGAAATAAGCAGAAATTCAGATCAGTAACCTGAATTAGCAACTTGAAACTTGAGAAAGAACAGTTTAGGAGTCAGAGGTTTTAGAAGTTTATTTTGTGATTCTAAGAGTTTTAAGAGGGATCCAAGTAATTTGATATCATAAGTTGGGTATGTGGGCAGCACAGAAAGGAGTAATTCCTTTGGCTCTGCCATTTTGCCTCTAGCTCTTTAACTCTGTTAAACATAAATGACTTAAAGATATAAGGGCAGGAGGTGGACATCTCTAGGCAATTTTCTAAATTATTTATTCCTTATTTATTCCTTACCTACTTTTGTTCCAAGCTTATTTTTCTCATGACTCTGCGATCTTGGGTGCTTTGAAATTGATCTTTAGACAGTTGGCCAAGGCATTTAGAATTTACACATATATATCATATAATATGTATTATATAATATATATTTTATATGTGTGTGTGTGTATTTTTTTGGGGGGGGGTGAGGCAAAGTTTTCCCTAAAAGACGACATCTTGATATGCTCTCACTTTAATGGACCGTGACTTCACCAGGTCGTTGCCCTGAAACCCTCTACTTAATATGAGTGGAATTCAGAAAGCCTGTGTCTTCAGTTCAGTTGAAAAGACAAATATCAAAAGAAGTGGGGTTTTTTTTCCATATTTATATCTACTAGCAACCAACTTCTTATTTACACTCTCCTTCTCCTGTGGTTCTCAACAGGGGGCATAGAATGTACTGTGGATTCTTACAGTGATAAGGGTACTCTAATAGCATTTAGTGGGAAGAACCCAGGAATGCTAAATATCTTCAATTGGTGGAGGCATCTTCAGCAAATTCTGTCTCAATTCTATTAGCACTGTGAAATACAAATGGCATGCTATGTTCTCATTTAAATAAGTCTATCCCCTGGCTCTTATGGTAACAGTTCTGTATCTTGGTTATATTATCCAAGATCTTCACTAATTTTTCTAAGAGGTGCAATTATCCCTAATCACTTCAGGTACAATCACACAGAAGTTTATACCTTCAATATGGATTTATTCAGTGTTAACATTTTACCAAGAATGACTTCTATAGACTTAGTACCTTGCCAAGTACTATAACATAAGCATGATCAAGATAATGGACCTTGTCCAGCAAGTGCTGGAAACAACAGAGTCATGATCCAATAAATTATACCAATGTGATAAGTGCAACAAAACCATTTATAAGAAGTTTAAAACCTAGTAGTCTCCATGCATTCTATTCTAGTCCCTACACCTCAATAAACAGAAACCAATAACAAATGCATGTTGCTTGGTTCTCAGAGTTGTCCATATTTCAAAATCATAAATTTCACAAAAATATCTGGATAGTTGAATTATTTTGAAAATAGGACACAAAAGCAACAACTGTGAGTTTACAATACAGATCCAAGTATGCTCTTGGCAACAGTTAACCAGAGATATGTTTAGCTCTCTCCTTTTGATAATATGAGTCTTCTGTTTGCTATGGTTGTCCTGTATCCAGCTCCATTCATTTGTGTTACTCACCTAACTCCTAAAGGCATTTGAATTTATACATAATCTAAATCTTCAGGGGTGACAATACTTTTATATCAATCGGTAGTTTTGATTGATATTATTCTCCAAAACTGCACACGAACTCTGCATTTTAGACTGCTTATATATTATTTCTGTATTGTTATTTTGTAAAACCTGCTTATTTTTTTACTTTATGCTATCTATTGTATTTTATATATTGTAAATATTTTAATACAGGTAAGCAATTCGCTGTGACTCAATATTACCTTTTCTATTTCACAATATTTGGAAGGGGGCACTACCAAATGGTTATTTATTGTAAGTGTGGCATTGGATATATATTTTTGAGGAGAATGGGTGGTAGGGTAACTTCACAGCTTTGAAAACTGAGAATTAAAGGAACTGGCCCACATGTCTGAGGTCATGGAAGATGTGATTGAGTAGAGATTTCATCCCAAATCTGTCTGATTTCAAAATTTAAATCTTACCAATCAATCTACCTTAATTATTACATATGATTTAACTTTTTCTGACATTAGAAATAACTTGCAAATAAAAACTGCCCATCTTTAGGCGACTCAAGATAGTTAAAATTAATTTCTTTATATAATAAAAAGATCTGAAACCTCAATACTAATCTTAGTTTTTAAAAAAATTTCAAATTACAATTATTTTAAACCTATGTGTGCTTCAAAGGAGAATAAACCTAGCCTTTTATGATTTCCCTATTAGATATAATAATTTCATTTATCCCCTTTTCTTCATTCAACAAATGTTGAACACCCACCCAGGTTATTAAGCACTATACTTGACACTAAGAAAAGAGAGCACTGAACAAAGTCCTTAAAGAAACTAAGTTCCAGTTGAGGATATAGGATATGATGAAATATAGAACCTAAACTCAAAACAAAATGCTAGTTGGTCATAGAAACCAAATAAAGTGTGGTTGTGATGGTATAATCTGTCTTAGAAAGTACGGCCTGGACAGGACTCTTAGATTAGGTGACATTTGAAAAGAGACCTAAAAGAGACAAAATCATAAATGACATCATGAAATCCTAAGAAAGACATTTTAAGTGGTGGGAATAGACTTCCCCTAATTGGGAACACACTTAGACTGTTGAAGAAAAAGTCAGGGATGCCAAAAAGAAAAGAAAAGAAAAGAAGAAGTCAGGAGTTCAGTGTAGTTGGAGGACCAAAATATTAAGAGATCAGATCAGCTAGGTTCCATGTGGGTACAATGTATATTATTGATACAGGATCGAAGTTTCTTTTCCATTGCCAATATGTTTTATTGAGGGAGATCCAGGCTCCCTACTGTCCTCTCTGCTCTGTATTCAGAGAAGTAGAAAAGATATTTGTGATTTGCTTAGAGATTCTGTGGATGCAATAGTTAATGTTCCTCTCTGTCCTTTTCTTTCTTGGAAAATAATCTGTCTGTAGTCAGCCTTTTCCATTTCTCTATTCCAGCAGTAAACAAGGAAAGTTCTACTCAAGTGGGATATGTATAGGAGTAGGATGCTATAGTTTTAGAGAGGGAGCTCAAATGTCAACACCAAGATTCCTTTTCCTTTTTATTGTGTGTGTGATGGGAAATCAATGGAGGTTTCATTTTTATATGATCACTTTATTCAAAACTACTGGAATTCTAAAGAATTTCAAGAAAGGAATTCAGGAGTGTGCTAAGGGTAAAAGGTCCCAAATGTAAAAAGGTAGATAGTTTATGTAATATACTGGCAAAGGAAAAAAAGATACTGTCTTTGAAATAAGACTATCACTATCTCTCCACCAATGCAGCGCTGGAAGCTAGCTCTGCCTTGCTCTTATTTGTAATGATTTTCTCTTCTTTAGAGCTTTCAGGAAAAAAATTCTTCTTTTTTTCCTTAAGATTTTATTTATTTATCTGAGATAGAGAAAGAGAGAGTGAAAGAGAGAAAGAGAGAGATCATGAGCAGAGGGGAAGGGTAGAGGGAGAAGCAGTATCCTCAATGAGCAAGGAGCCCAATGTGGGAATCAATGCCAGCATCCTGGGATCATGACCTGAGCCAAAGGCAAACATTAGTAACTGAGCTACCCAGATGCCTGGGAAAGAATTCTCTTTAGAGAAAGAAAGATACCAAAAATTCAGGGGCATAAAATGTCCTTTTCATGCTATATAAAATTCCATTTCTCTGAGTTACTTAGAAGATACTGAGCCTAGATCCAAACTAACAGAATAGGAGTTCATTAACTCATGAACTTAACTCAATATAGCTTCATCTTGTTTCCATCTCAGTCAACGTTCTAAGCAACAGAAAGATTAGGGTCTTGTCCATTATTGTTTTCAACAAAAAACCACAAGCCTAGCACTCTGTCTGGAATATTTAACACATTGTTACTGAATGAATCAATATTATTGTGTGTTTGTATGAGAAGGAAATCTGGTTTAGCAGCTGTTTCATTGTCGTAGTATAATGTATGTATAATGATCTGCATATGGAAATGAGTGGCTATTGCACTGTTTCATGAATTTTATCTTTGAACTATAAATTTTATATGTAATATTAATATTTTATATCTTTTAGAGGGATCCATGGGTATGTTAAGTTTTGACAAACAGCGATCTCCATACACATTTAGAACATACATTTTGGAAGAATGATTCCCTTAGTGCTGCTTGAAGACATCATACTTGTTGGCAATAGGAAGTTGTTTCCCAAAGCACCTTTAACCCAGATTCCTTACTTATAGATGCAAAGCAGATATGTATAAACAGTAATTCACAAAAAAGTCAACTAATGCTTTAAATAAAGAAAAATGGTTTAGCAATAAAAATACATGTAAATCAGATTTTAAAGCAACAGACCATGTTGCAAGTTATAGTCTATTTCAGTGAGCCTTTCTGTAGTAGAGCATTCACAGCACCAATGCTGTCCAACACTTTCAGATTTGATTTCCATAAGTTACCTTTACTTTATCGATGCATAAAATCTGGATAAAACTTACTTTTCAAGACCCAGAAGAAATGTAACTTCTGCAGGTTTTTCTGCTTTTCAATTTGTTAATGTTTTGATGCTGCCTGCTTTTATGCCTTTGCTCATGTTTTGCTTATTATACGTTTTAAAAATTTTACCCACAACATAATGAATTGTTTTTCCCTTTAAATCCTTCTCCCATTTTCATAGTATACCATAACCTTGCACAGGTTATTGTCACATCTTACTCACTATACTATTTTTTATCTTATCTCCCATAACCCCACAATTGTTATAAAAGCCAAAATAAGTTGGTTGGATTTAATAATCTGTGAATAAAGAAAACATGAAAATATTAAATAACACTAGTCTTGATCTAATAAATGAGAGTAATAACTAAACTTATATAACATAAGAATAGCAATCAAATGTTAAAAATAAAAATAATTGGATTCTCTATGTGTTGGTTATGCTGGTCATTTACATAATCTTTTATAACAAAAGACTCATTATAAATCTATTAGGATTTTAATCTCATCACAACGTTTATACTAGCTTGGCAAGAGAAAGCTTTTAATTCATTTTACTGCAATGAGTGTGGTACAGGTTCTGAAACTTTCTGTCATCTTTATCATCATGCAAGTTCTACTTTTTTTGTCATTCTTTATTTACCTTCTTTGTTCTCATTTCCTCTTTGTTTTGTCCTCCTTTTACATCCTATCACTGAGGAATCACAGAGAGGTCAAATTACAAACTCTGATTTTATCATAATAAAAAAATAAGGTCTAAATTTCTATGCTTGGCATTAGCATAAAATTGATTAATAAATGTAATCTTGTGACCAATCCTTGTTAATGATGATTTGTCAGACTGAAATTTTGAATCCATTACATTTTTTTCATTAATCATTGGATATAAACATCAAAATATTCATACAATTATATTTTGAGGATATCAAAGATCTTTTTTTAAAATTTATTTGACAGAGATAGACACAGTGAGAAAGGGAACATAAGCAGAAAGAGTTGAAGAGGGAAGAACAGACTTCCCACTGAGCAGGGAGCCCCATGTGGGGCTCTATCCCAGGACCCTAGGATCATGACCTGAGCCAAAGGTACACTTAACTGATTGAACCACCCAGGCACCCTGAGGATATCAAAGACCTTAAAGATTATTTAGTTCTGTCATTTTGTAAAAGAGGAAGGAGATACTGGTGACATCTTTAAATTGTCAAATTATAGATTTAAAAAATATTTTTTACAGTATACAGAATTTTATATGATTATTTTACTCCATACGAAAGAAACTAAAGACTGGACATGTTAAATATCTTGTTAGAGGTTATTCTGCAAATAAGGTACACATTTGGCCTAGAACATTTGATCTGTTTTGACTTCTAACATTTATAGTGGGGTTGTTTTGAGAACAGCTCTCTTATAACATTTTTCAGAAAGACAAATACAGATTATGAAATATTTTTTAAAAACACAGAAAACAAATATGTAAAATTCTCTAAAATTATCCATTCAGATATCCCCATAGTTTATATTTAGTATTTTTTAAGCAGTGTCCTGATAGAAATAAACGAAATTTTCCTATCACCTGGGAGAGACAATTTTTTGCATTTCCCTCAGGTTGGGTAATTGGATACAAGACATTTTAGATATTGACTTATTTGGGTCTAGAACTCATATCTTGCTATGTTTTACACTGAATTTATGTTGGCTCATATGGCCAGTCTTAGGCTGGCAGTCATCGAGTTTGCAGAATGTGGAGTATTTTTAAATGGTTGGTACAAAGTAGATAATTAGACCAGGAAAAGAACACTGTTTGATTGCATTATTAAAAGTAAGTGAAATTTAAAACACTTCACTTTAACAAGGATTATATAAGTAGTTCTACAGTAGATGATTCTTTTAAATGTTTGTATTTACTTAAATGAGCTTGCTATGCCACTACAAGTAATCTGTATGCTTAAGTGAGCTTGTTAAAAAAGTGTATATGTATCTCAAGTTTTGGATTATTAAACTTTACATTTTTAAAGTTTTTTTTTAAATTTATTTGTAAGAGAGAGAGAGAGAGCACAAGCAGGCAAAGTGGCAGGCAGAAGCAGAGGAGAAGCAAGCTCCCCACTGAGCACGGAGCCCAATGTGGGACTCAGTCCTAGGTCCCTGGGATCATGACCTGAGCTGAAAACAGCCGCTTAACCAACTGAGCCATCCAGGGATCCTGTGGAATGTTAAACATTAAAACCTGAAAGCAAGAACAGATATAGAGGCAGATATAAAGGCAAATGTGCAAAGTGTTGTTCATCTTTGTAGTAATACTAATATATAATTCATGTTGCACCCCACAAACACGGTCTCATATATTATTTAAAAGGTGATGACATAAGTGTCATGTTATAAATCACCATTTTTCAGAGAACATTTGAAATGTTGTTAGTGTGGAGAAAAATTCATGGTATCTCTTATCTCATGAGCGATGTCTCATGAATAAGGAATGATTTAGAATGCTAAATCTTTAGTACTTTTTGGTTTTCTTAAAGATTTTATTGGTTTATTTGAGAGAGAGAGGGAGCAGAAGCTCAGAGAGGGGATGGAGAAGGAGAAGCAGATCTTCCCCTAGTTGAGCAAGGAGCCCAACAACATGGGGTTTGATCCCAGGACCCTAGAATCATGAACTGAGCCAAGGCAGATGCTTAACCAACTGAGCCACCTAGGCACCCAATCTTAAGTATTTCTAAAACAAACACATTAATTTACTAATACAAAGCTGAATCTTGTAGCATTAGAAGCTTTAGAAAGTATCTTAAATATTTACTCTTTGTGAAATTCATTGATTTCTAATTCACCTGCTGAGATGCTGATTTGTGGATAACTCAGCCAACTCTTAACAAGTAATTGATTTTAAAGGGGATTTATTCATTCAACAAAACTTTTGCAACTATCCACATGAACAAGTAGTTAATGCTGCGGCCACAGGCGTACAGGAAAATAATAGACTGTTTTTCTGGTCCTCATTGGGTTTTACTATAGAAAATGTTGCCTAAGTAGTATCTTAACAACAACCAACCTCTTTCCTCCCAAGAAATGCTTCTCATATCTAAATCCTCTACCTTTCTATGGTGTGATTATCTACACAGATGAACTTGATATATTGTTATTGCTAAAATTATTGTTATCTTTGTTATTGATCTTTATATATCTCTAGGGACATTTCTAAAATTCAAGTAGGCAGGAGCCAATAATTCCATAGATTTTTGCATTAGGAAATTTAGAATAAAAGGATGTTTTTAGGCATTTGCAATAACAAAACAGAATACTGTTGCCAGCTCCATAAATAAAGAAGCCAAACAACTACTAGAGTTGCTGGAATGAAGGGAGAAAAAAAAAAAGGAATACTTGAAGGAGAACTATTTTATCTTATTTAATTTGAGAGAGAGAGAGAGAGCATGAGCTTGAGAACAGGAGGGTAGGGAGTAGGGGTGGAGGTTGAGGGAGAGCAGCGTAAGGGGAAAGGGAGAGAATCTTAAGCAGGCTCCATGCCCAACATGGAAACCTATGTAGGGCTTGATCCCATGACCTGAGATCATGACCTGAGACAAAATCAAGAGTGGAATACTTAACCAACTGAGCCACCCAGACACACATATAAGATGCACTTTGAACCAAGGTGACAGTCTCTTACATATGGGTCCAGAAAAGCCTGTTTCTAGAAGATAAAAGGAAGCACTTGATGGTGTCAGACAGCATTTAAATCCAAGTGCAGAGATGGACACTTGTAACTGGTAAAAAATAAAAGAAAAAATATGGACTATGTTTATTCTAGTTGAAGATATATTGCTACAATAAACTAGTGTATCAATATAGTCTATAATTCAAAGATATATGCCCTTAAAGTAGTTGGATGATACAAAGGTTGGTAATTTAAATTTTATGAGAAAATATTTTAGGTTAAAAAAAAAAAGCCAGCAACAATAGAGGATACTTTGGGTCTCTTTAAATGTAAGTACAACTTTTAACCCATAAACTCATGTGCTACTTTTAGGAACCATAGATAATGTTAACCATCATGACTCAAAGTCTCCTTCATTCATTCTGTACCACACTGTTATCAAGTTACTAAGAGAAAGAGATGTGTGAAAAAGGGAAGGAATATTTGTGAGCACAAATTATTTGAGATTTATGCAAATTGAGAGAATATTTAAGAACATTGTCTTTGAATTTTTTTTTTTTTTTTTTTTTTTTAGAAAGAGAGAGAGAGCGACCACAGGCAGACAGAATGGCAGGCAGAGGCAGAGGGAGAAGCAGGCTCCCTGCCAAGCAAGGAGCCCGATGTGGGACTTGATCCCAGGACACCGGGATCATGACCTGAGCCGAAGGCAGCCACTTAACCAACTGAGCCACCCAGGCGTCCCTGTGTTTGAATATTCTTTTAAAAGTGCTGTTTACTGGGATGCCTGGGTGGCTCAGTTGGTTAAGCGGCTGCCTTCGGCTCAGGTCATGA
>PISX010026684.1:0-24100 GCA_004024625.1 Mellivora capensis | reverse complement strand
CTATTTGTGATCTCTCTCTGTCAAATAAATAAATAAAATCTTTAAAAAAAAAAAAAAGAAGTGTTAACCGGTGTTCTCGGGGACGCCTGGGTGGCTCAGTTGGTTGAGCGGCTGCCTTCGGCTCAGGTCATGATCCCAGCGTCCTGGGATCGAGTCCCACATTGGGCTCCTTGCTCGGCAGCGAGCCTGCTTCTCCCTCTGCCTCTGCCTGCCACTCTGTCTGCCTGTGCTCGCTCGCTCTCTCTCCCTCTCTCTGACAAATAAATAAATTTTAAAAAATCTTAAAAAAAAAAAAAAGAAGTGTTAACCGGTGTTTTAAAGCTTCAGACAAGTCAAATAAATGCCAATCTTTAACGTCAGTGGAGCGGAACTGTTGATTAGGGCATGCCTTCCTCAAGACACACCATCCTCACTGCTCTCTGGAAGAAACTCGATGGTATGTGCAGTATAATAAGTCTTATGGTATGTAATAGTAACATAGAGTACACTTATGTCTGTTCCTTTACTCAACAAACAATTACCAAGTACCTGCAATTTTCCAGGCCCATTTGTAGATGCTCACTCAGTCAATCAGTGAATCACTCAGACAAGAATTCCTGATTTTGTGAAGCTTGCGTTCTAGCAGCCATATATGTGTAATAAACACAAAGACACTGAGAAGCAAGATATCAGCCCTGGAGACTGAGTCCTTTCATCTCCGTCACCGAGCATAGAGCCCAAAACTGAGCAAAACGAGGCCTCTGCATATTTGTTGAATAAATCTGACTTTGAAGAAATAATATCCTAATGCAATTATAAACCTCAGCCTACTATTACCTTCTTTCATATTAACCTCATTGTCTTTTCGAAATACAGGGATTTCAGACAGTAGCACACCACTTGTTCTCTCGGGGTCTCAAGCATCTTATCAATAAAAACTAATTTCTAAAACACCTCCACCAAACATTTTGAAATATTATTATTCACATTCCCAATGACTTATCTCATTCTTTTTTTAATAATTTTTTTGAGATTTTATTTATTTATTTGACAGAGATCACAAGTAGACCGAGAGGCAGAAAGGGGGAGCGGGGGAAGCAGGCTCTCCGCTGAGCAGAGAGCCCGATGTGGAGCTCGATCCCAGGACCCTGAGATCATGACCTGAGTGGAAGGCAGAGGCTTTATCCCACTGAGCCACCCAGGCACCCCGACTTATCTCATTCCTAAACTGATACATATGTGAGTACTTCCTGGTCCTCTGGGAGTATAAGAAAACAAAATACACTCGTGTCAGGGAGAGACAGCAGCAAGGTGTCAGAGCTCTCAAACACACTTAGCCCAATTAAAGTGTTCCTTTACCGTGAGACAGAAGCATGCCTTTTATGTAGTGTGATAACAGCAACACTAACTTGATAGTAATCAGCATTTCCGGAAACACAACTCAGAGAATGTACATTAACAAATTCATCATCCTTTATGAAAGAGGACAGCACAATTTTAGACCAAAGATAAATATGGGAAATGACAATCAGAATGATAAAAATGAGTATGATCACTGTGTGCAGAACATACATCGGGGAGAGTGAGTATACTTTCATGAGCCTAAACATGTTTTTGGCCCCAGGAGCAGAATTCATCGAAATGAAAGCCATTGTCATAGCTGGTTCCACACAAGTGTAGTATGTCCTGGCAGGTAGCCTGCAGTAACAGTGGTTGCCTGATTTAGTTCCCATGAATTTTATTAAATGAGAAGTTCTGTCTAACATATGCTTTCACCAGCCCTGCTATGTAGAAGCAAGTCTTTTAAACAAAGGCTTTATTGTTTCAGTATTATCATTGGGTGGTTATTGTATCTGAGTATGACATCAGCTGCTTTAAAATGTAATAGCCTCTTGTAAAATAATTGACTTGAGGTTTGGGGAGGTAAGAGTTGGAGAGTATGAAGGTCCAGAGAGTGCATAATAGTGGAGACATCCTCCTTCAGGGACTAAAGAGCTAGAGTTTCTAACAAAGGAGATATTTGTTAGCAAGATCAGAATAAAGAAAATAGAATATAATATATGACTGAAATTGCATTTTAGCAAGCCTAAGCACATCTATGCAACATGCCCCCACAAAGAGTGGATTCTCATAAAAATTATAATTAATGTAAGGAAGCAATTTTGATGCATTCCTTAGATTGGGATGCTGCCTGTATATACAGAGCTTTTATTAGCCGTGCAAAGAACATGAAGATATATATATATATAAAATGCACTTCAGTAATGCAGAATGAGAACCAAGAATTTCTGTCAATAACAAGTATGAGGAAGGAAGTTGATCCAAACTTCAGAGGCTTTGAAACGGTGTAGGAATTAGCTATTCGGGTTGATAGTTTCATTGCTCACTTACTAGACAGCCTTGAGAGTAATAATTAACAGCAGAGTCTATTTATAGAATTTTTTAAAACATGGTCATTCCTAAGAGCTCTGGGCTATTTATCGTACTGCTCTCAGAGTTGACAAGGTCATGCAGAATTCCCATGTGAAGATAGACTATAACCTCAAGGCCCAAATTCCCCAGGTTGAAGAGAAGGAACACTGGCGTGAGAAAGTGATAAAAGAGCAGTCTGGGCATTTTATCTTTCCCAGATCTTCCAAAACCTGCCTTTAAAGGCCTTCTTACCTACTTACCTAGGTGCCATTCTGTCCCTCTTCCATTAACAGAATTGCTCCATTATCTCAACAGCTCCTAATAGGGTTCAGTGACTTTACCTCTGTGTTCTAAAAGGACGCCAGACACTTACAAGGTGCTAATATACACTTACTAACCCATAGCCTGGTCACACATAAACTTACTTAGAAAATTTATGGGGATTCTTTGCTTCATGCACCACTCTTCCAACCCACTTTACGCCCATCTACGACACTGTGAAAGCGTTTTCATTGTGTAATCATGAACATCTGTGACAGCATCTTTGCCAAAATAAATAAAATTAAGCAGATGATTCTGTGGGGTTATGCTAAACAATTTTTTAAACAGGTTCAGATTTCTTTCTAAGGGAGTACACAATGTCTCCATAAGCTGGTTCTTGTTTACTATTGTGTGTGTGAAAGAGAGAAAGAAGTGCAAACCTAAGGGAAAAAGAAAGACAGGTCATAATTGTAGAGTCACCAAAAGCTCGTTACCACAGATTTCTAAATGGTTTTTTTTTTTTTAATTTTAGAACATTTTCAAGCCAGGAAGACTACCTTCTCAATAACAGATTTTCAATATTTTGTTGTCTAAAATGTTTTTATTTCTATCACTACAGTGAAAGCCAGCCTGTTTTGGTGTAAGAAAATGCAAAAAGTGTTTTCTCCTCACTGTTATCAGTTTTGCTTCTGGCAATAGTAAAGTCCTGTTATTCTTTCACAATGTTTCTTTTCTGGATTTACATGTGCAGAACAAACTGCACAAACACATCAAGAAAGGGCAACAAAGGCTGACTCTTTCCATCGCATCACAGACATGAAACAAGATAGAAATGTTAACTAATCCATGATGGTTAAAAACTGTTTTGTCTAATAACCAAGTTTTTTTTGGGGGGGGGGGAAGGGCGGGGGTTCCTTTATTCAAGATTCATCTTTTCTTTCTTTCTTCACTTTCAAATTGTTTCTGCCCTTTGGCTTTAGAAATGTTTTTTCATTGGAAGCCTGTACATACAATTTTATTCCCTTAATGAATCAGGAAAGCATCGCCTTTAATGGAATCACTTATTCCATTAAAGGTAATGTTTTCATGTAATCTCTGATTTATTTAGGCTTGAGTCTCCCATCTTAATTGGTGTTTTCTCTGTCTCCTGCCTGCTCTATGATGATTCTTTTCTTCCTCCCTTTCCTTGGGGTTATCCTTATAATTTCAATTTTTTTTCTCTTCTATGAGATCCCTTTTTCATTCCTGATTTATATATTGTTGTTGTGGGCTTCCAAGTCCACCTTTTTGAGCCACAAGACATTATTTATTATTGTCTTATAAATTAATATCCATTTAGATCAGTTGTTCTCAACAGAGGCAATGTCACTCCACAAGGAACATTTGGTGGTGTCTAGTAACATTATTGAGTGCCATCGGTGGGAGGCTGAGAGAGGTGGGAAGTGCTGCCCAGTATTTGATGGGCAGTACCCCAGGATGCTGCTGAATGTCTTACAATGAACAGGAGAGTTCCTCACAACAAAGAATGTCTGGCTCCAAATGCCAATAACCCTGGCATTGAGAAACCCTGATACAGACGTGCCCCCATTTGCCACTTTCTCTGCACTTCATTTTTCTTGTTTCTCACATTTCTCATCTGCTGAGCTCATGGTCCTTCCACTGAAATGAGGGTCTGCTGTTAACAAACCCTTTCAGGATTTTTGTTTCAACGGGTTTTTTGTTTCTCTCTCCCTTTTTCTCCTTCTCTCTCTCTCTTTCCCTCTAACTTTGTGTTTTATTTAGTCCTTCTTCTTTTTTTTTCTTTTTTTGACAGAGAGAGAGCGAGAGAGAGAGATCACAAGTAGGCAGAGAGGCAGGCAGAGAGAGAGAGGGGGAAGCAGGCTCCCTGCTGAGCAGAGAGCCTGATGCGGGGCTCGATCCCAAGACCCTAAGACCCTGAGACCATGACCTGAGCTGAAGGCAGAGGCTCAACCCACCGAGCCACCCAGGTGCCCCTAGTCCTTATTCTTGACATTTGTTTTGCAAAGTCTGGTATTCTAGAATGGAAGTTTTGATTGGATTACACTACAGCTATTGAGAAATAATCAGAGAGTCTAGCAGACACTCATCTGAAGGAAACAGTCCTTTTCATTTCCAGGGGTTCGGAAGATCTTCCTTCTAGTCATTCATGCCCTACTATGTCACTGTGATGCACCTCAGTGTGGATTTTTTAAATTATTTACCCTGCTGAGAATTCACTTGGAACTTTGAAACTATGAATGAGTATATTTCATCACTTCTGGGAATTCCTCAATTATAATATCTCCGAATATTGTACCTATTCTGTTTTTCCCTTATTTTTCTTGAACTACAGTTAAGCCTATGTGGTAACTTACTGACAACAGCCACGTCTCATAAACTCTTTTCCATATTTTCCATCTTTTGGCTCCATAAGTGTATCATTTTGAATAAATTTTTCTGACTTCAATCCTGGATTATCATCTCTTCATGTATGTTATACTGATGTTCAACCCAACCACTGAGATTTTTACAATCCATTAACTGATTTTTCATTTCCAGAAAGTCAACTGGATTCTTAAAAACTCTGCTATGTTATATTTTATATTTCTCATTTCTTTCAGATTTTTTTAATGTATTTATTTGACAGAGAGAGATTACAAGTAGGCAGAGAGGCACGCAGGGAGTGAGGGAAACAGGCTCCCCATTGAGCAGAGAGCGCAATGCGGGGCTCGATCCCAGGACCCTGAGATCATGATCTGAGTGGAAGGCAGAGGCTTAACCCACTGAGCCACCCAGATGCCCCCTTCTTTCAGATTTTAAAGCTAGTCTTTTATTATCTGGAAGCACTGTATTTGAAACCAATTTAATCTGTTTCTGCTGTTTCTTTTCCTTGTTTTTGTTGTTGTTGTTTGCTTTTATCCCCCTCATGTTGAGGCTCATGTTGCTTTGTTCCATTGTGTACTTGGTTACATTAAAAGGGGACTATTAGGGACACCTGGGTAGCTCAGTGGGTTAAAGCCTCTTACCTTCAGTTCTTGTCATGATCCCAGGGTTCTGGGATCGAGCCCCACATCAGACTCTCTGCTCAGCGGGGAGCCTGCTTCCCCCTCTCTCTCTGCCTGCCTCTCTGCCTACTTGTGATCTCTATCAAATAAATAAATAAAATCTTTTAAAAAGTTATAAAATAAATAAAATTTTAAAAGGGGACTATCATTAAAAAATTCATAGTACTCCTTAAGGATTATATGAAGTTACTCTCCTCAGGAGGATTTGGCTTTGTTTCTGGGGGTACTACCAGTCTAAGAATTCCTCATTTCAAGTTCAGGGGTGGAGGATACTGGGTTACTCGATCCCAGCATGAGATGGAAATCCAAAGGTTACTGTTGTCCACCTTTCTTTATCCTCTATGCTCAACTCAGAACCAAGGGAGACTCAGAACCAGAGGGCCACAAGAAGTGGAGATGTAATAGAGAATTACTTCATGTCACCCTTCCTCTGAGTGTGTAAACCTTTGATGACCTAGTTCAATGATGGGGGTTGGGGGGTCTCTAATACTTTTCCTACCATAGTAGGTCTAGGACCTTCCTAGAATTTGTTCCCCTTGCTCTTCAAGGCCACAGATGTATTGCCCAAATCTGCTTAGAACATCCATCTTTTCTTGAGGTAAAAGTGGATTTATTCCTATGTGCCCTGCTCACATATCTGGAATCCTGGTTTCCTTACAGTTTTGGCACAGTAGTTACCCACTGACTGTTCTGTTATCTGATACTTTTAAGAGACATTTTTAAAAAATATTTGTTTGCATTGTTAATGGCTTCTGCAAAAGGATGTACCCAAATAACTAATATCAGGGTAACTTATAAAATGCGATATTTTATATATAATGCTCAGTATAGAATATCTATAGCTTGCCTGTGATGATTATTCTAATATTCTTGACATAAAGTCATAGTTTGATATACAAGGAGTCTAATGGATGATATTTATCAGGACTTGGAGTTATTATGAAAGCTGAATGACAAAACAAGGAAATTGCTATCCACATGAATACATTATTAGTAGGTTGTGACAGCTAAACATTTAATTTCTCACTTAATGAGAAATGTTAATTTCAATTAGATTTTGATATAATAATAATAGGTACCAAAAAGTTAGCGATTGCCATATGTCAAGCCCACATATCATTTTATTTAATCATCAAACCCTAGGAGGTAGGTCATTTTATAGAAGGAAAAAAAAATAAAGAAGAGTGAGGTTAAATAAGTTGCCTACAGGGGTGTCTGGGTAACTCGGTTGGTTAACCATCTGCCTTTGGCTCAGGTCATGATCCCAAGGTCCTGGGATGGAGCCTTGCATCGGGCTCCCTGCTCAGTGGGGAGACTGTCTCTCCCTCTCCTCCCGACTTGTACTCTTTCTCCCTATTTCTGTCACTATTTCTGTCTCTCTCTCTCTCAAACAAATAAATGAAATCTTAAAAAAAAAAAAAAGTTGCCTAGAGTCACATATTCAGTAAGTGATGAAGACAGGATTGGCCCACAATATTCTGATTCTTAACTATATAAAATGATTTTATTTTCATGTATTGGCCTCAATAGAGTCAACTTTATTAATTCATGGGAAGCTGGTAGGCCATAAAGTCGATGACAATAACTTTTAATATTTCTGAAAAGCCCAATAAGTTTTAATTCATTTTTTCAATTTGTTCTGGAAGAGTACTTTAGGACAGAGACTACTCTCTTCAAAGTTTAATTATATGTCTCCAGAGACCTTATTTAATTTTACATCCACAATCAGAAAAAAACATAGTAAAATTGCTAAAGTAGTATAAAATTAAATCTTATAATTTTAATAATAAAAAGATTGCTTATCTATATCTGTGTCTTATGATTGATCAGCAAGACATTTTTTAAAGATTATGGTTTATATAAAAACATTCATAACTTCAAAACCATTACTTTGCAAAGGAGCTCTTATTAAGGAAAATTAAACCTGTCCACATAGAGAACTTTCTGAATTCGTTCAATAAAATGATGGTTACATAAGAGAAGCATGAATGAATTGCTATTAATTTTAGCCAGGAAAAAAAAAGAGTGTAGTATTTACAACAATGGCTTTATTTCTTACTTATAAATATAGTAATCCCTAGAGGGTTCAAATTGATTAAGTCACTGGTATGTGTAATAAAAGTTGAATTTTTTCCCCAAGAATTTGGCTTCTATTAAAAAAAGTTCAGTGCTTGAAAGGATAAGAAAAGGGTAAAAGAAATAGAAAACTTCAATCAAATTTTCCAAACCTTTTCCCAAATCCTCAAATACCAAGGTATTTGAATTAGTTCCTGCCATTTGGATAATGAATGATTTGGAATTGTTTTGAAATCAATTTTTGTCAACATACTCATTAATTTCCTAGGAGTTGGTCAATAGCTTACTTTCCTTTTTTTGAAACACATTAATAAACTGGATAAAAAGACATTGGTTTATAATCATGTTGACTGAATTAATTGTTACTTGTTTCCTTAAAACTTTATGGGAGCAAGGAATCCAGAAGGGTGCAGTCAGTCACTCTTTCCTCAGTTGAAATAAATATGAATTTTAATCTTTACTTTTTTGAAAACTCTCTGCCATAATAACATCGAAATTTCTGATAAATATATCTGTTTTGCCTTTATTATGAAACTTTCTCATTTGACTCCATCGGTTTCTAGATAGTACATTTATTTTAAAATCAAAATAAACACTGAAGCAAGACTAAGAATACAATATCCAGTTTCATTAAAAATTGTAACATAGTCATGTTTCATTTTAGAAAATATGATCCATAATTTTATTGCTTTTTAGAGACAAAGAAACCTCAAAGCTGATACACTTACTTTGAAAGATCAACAATATCAGTTATGGATCTACTAATCAAATAATGTGTATCAAATAATCTCAAAAGATGGTTTGATTATGCTGACAACTTCAGAAAGTTAAGAATATTCATGTTTCTTGTTGTTGTTGTTGTTGTTGTTGTTGTTGTTATTGTTTTGGGAGTTTGGGGGGTTTGTTTGCTTTTTTTTAAATAAAAAAGTTACCGGAAGACTTAGGTTCATTTCCAATGAAGACTTCTTTTTTATATGTGGCAATTGAAAAATGGATTAAGGGTAAGATTCTGTGAAGACTATCAAAGTGGCACGCTTGCTATAGTTTTACAGAGGCAAACAGATGAAATATAATATACATGGTGTTAAAATTAAAGAATATTGCACATCTCTAATTTTTTATTTTAATTAGGAAACTCTAAAGAATATACATTTTTATTTTTTGTTTTATTCGTGTCTCTGACAGAAAGACATAGCAATATAGCCAAGAATTTTCTACTGACCGGTTGTCTTTACTGCAAGTTTCCAAGAGTGATGTAGGGGGACAGTCAGACAAATTCATGTGGCTTGTACCAATATGGCTTTGGTCCTAAGACACCAGCAAACAGATGGGCTATACCACATCTATGCCTCCAGGATTCTTTTCTCCTTGAGAATCATGGTTAGCATCTAAAAAACTTTGACTTTTCCCCCCTATATCCACAAATTCATATTAACTACATCCAATATGAAGAGACTCAAAAATATAAATCCTAGGAAAATCACTCACAGAAAGAAATGTTTCTTTCTTCCATGGCTAGAGCTGCTGGCCCAAACTAACCTCTGCTAGCTTCTGTTCAATCTATCTAACTTTGTTCCTGCTAAAAATCATTTAAGATTCTTGATCACTGATGCAGTTGGAGGTTCTCTTTTAAACTTTCGAATGTAATGTGTTAGAAGGATAAACAGGAAACTAGCAGACATTCAAAATGGAATCCAAGGTGGTGGAATATGATTTTTTTTTAATTTCTAAAGCATACTCAATTGCCTTCCTTCAGGAGCATAGAATGCAATAATTGACTATTTTGCAGAGAACAGATCTCAAAAATCTGGCTAATAGGGGAACCCCATGGCTCAGTTCTTTAAGCACAGACTCTTGATTTTGGCTTAGGTCATGATCTCAGAGTCATGAGATTGAATTCACATTGGGCTCTACCATGGGCTTGGAGCCTACTTAAGGTTCCCTCCCTGCCTCCCCACCACACCCACACCCAAATTTGGCTAACACAGAGATGCTTATTGAATGCTTGCTCGAGCACCATGTCTTTCAACCAGTTCTTTCAAAATTCCAAGTGGTTACACCAGGGACATACCTACACCTAGAGAATCTCCTTAACTGACTGCTTTTTTCTTACCCTTATCAAAAGATCCCACAGGAAGTTAGTGTGTTTTCTCAAATGAAGGCACAACTCACTACACTGGAATACTAGGACTTTCTCTGTAAAGCAAAGAATGGGAAAGCAGTTTTAGACCATAGTGCTCAAAACCATGGGCTCCTCTATAACGGAATATATTGTCTTTCCATCAGAAAGATTATAACCAAGGTTGAATCTGCTTTTATCTAGAAGGATGACTACTAAAAAGACACAGGATTTGGGGAACTTTGGAGATTCTTCCAAAAGTAATTTCAGTGAAGTTAGAAGAAGAAGAGAGAGAAAGCCATCAAAAGAACAAACACAAAATACACTTTGAGAAATTTCATGCTATGAAAATGACTGTGAGGACAAAGAGAAAGAAGGTAAACAGCAGGACTGATAGTAAGCTAGAGTAGACTTACACTTGTAAGTAGTAGAGGATGAAGTGAATAAAATGGCACAAACTGAAAATTCAAGAGAGAAATGGTGTGAGTTTGGAGGAGAGATAACAAATAGTATCTCTTTCACCATCTGGATTCCTGTTCTATTGTGGTATGACATAGATATGACAAAGACGGAGATCATGCTGAGTGCAGAACATGGGTGTGTATTTGGGGGTGGGGTGTAATCTTGCTGGCACAAGGTTGAACTGCAAGTCTTACCCTCGAAGACAAATCCCTTACTGTAGAGCAGAGAGTAGACCAAACTCTGTATTTCATGACAGGCTGGGACCCCCAGCAAAAGGTGTTGAGTCTAGCACCCTACTTGGTTCTCCTATTTCACCAATTGAAATAGGCGAAATCCCAAGTTCTTTTGGGAGAATGAGTGGAGAGAAGGGTGTGGAAGGAGGCCACATGGAAACTGGAGGAATAGTGAGTAAATGACACCCTTATCAAGAAAGAGTAAGGGAGAAAAAACAATGAGCATGAGAAAGACAGACAACCTAATTGATTTTGTGTATCATTTTAAATAGACTACTCTTATGGAAATCATTACCAGCATGTTTTGTTTTCTACTTTTTTCTGACCCTATCTTCACTTTGAGTAATAAATAATTGTCTCTAATTGTTAGATATTATTATAAATGAGTATGATTACACAAGTGTGAATTAATGTCTTGCGTCATATAGATGAAGACTGAAATTCTCATGGAAGGTTGATATCAGTACAGCTGAGTTGCTATTAACTTAGACTTGAAAATTGTCTTTGATAGACACATCGTTTGGCAGTAGACAGACTAAATGTGAACATTGAGAAGCTGATAGCAAGAGGTCAAGAGAAAGAAGATACATGTCTACATGACTGTTATTTTCTTATATATTGTTTCTAACAGATTTACATAAATAAAGTTACATATAGATAAAGCTACACGGCTTCTAGTAAATTGGGGAATGTATGGAAATAGAAATATCATAAAGAGAGTATCTCTGGTCAAGTGTAATAGAAGCACCAAACTATAGAATTGGTGATGAAATTAATAATACATATAAAGTAAAGCAATAAAAGTTTCCAAGGCAGGGATGCTTGTGTGTCTCAGTTGGTTAAGTGTCTCATTCTTGATATCAGCTCAGGTCTTGATCTCAGGGCTCTGAGTTCAAACCCTGTTTTGGGCTCCATGTTGGGTGTGGAGCCTATTTAAAAAGAAAAAGAAAAAGAAAGAAAGAAAGAAAGAAAGAAAGAAAGAAAGAAAGAAAGGAAGGAAGGAAGGAAGGAAGGAAGAAAGAAAGAGAAAGAAAGAAAGGAAGGGAGAGAGAGAGAGAGAGAAAGAAAGAAAGAAAGAAAAGTTTCCAAAGCAGACGTTGCATTATTTGATAGTTATTTACATACGCCATGGAATTGTGATCAGACCGAATGCATATTCTATTGCTGGTTATGACCACACAGAGTACACTCATCAAGTTAGTAAAAGCAAAGCCACCTGGAAGTACAATCTGTATCCTTCTGCATGATCATGAAGCTGACCCTTTGATACTTACAGTCGATGACACTTTAATTGCATGATACATAAATAAGAATTAGAAACAGAAATTCTTCCAGATATTCAAAACAGATTTTCTTTTATTTTCTTTTCCTTTTTTTTTTTTCCAAATTTGGGTTGTATATTTAATGAGTCAAGAAACAGCAGATGCTTGGAAGAAAGTAGGGTTCCTGGTTTCAGACTGTGAATGCAAGACAAGTTGCTATTTTTGTTATCATTCCTTTCTGAGGTTATTCTTCTTATACTTTCTAGAATTGCAGCTCACACATATATAAACAAAGTCATAGACTTAAATAATTGACAATGTAGCTATTTATGTACAACAGCTCTTAAATGTAAGATGCCTCTAATCTAAATGATTGAAGAGCAAAAAATGAATGTAGTGATCACTATAACCTCAGTATTTAAACTATATTTGATTTATGTGTAGAGTTTAATCTTTTAAGAGTTTAAAAAAGGATGATCCAAAGGTCAAAACTTTCCCCACCCCTCACTCTCTTATTCCATTATCACATCACTAGACTTGTAAAGTGACTTCTAGCAGAATTAGTGTTTCATAAACATCACATAAAAATAATAAATAAATAAATAAATTTTAAGATAATAAATAAATAAATAATAAATAAAAACTCAGGTATCTTCATTTTCTTTCAGGCATGCAGGCAGATGTTTATTAGGCCTACAAGAGGATTTGCTTTGGAAACCAAGAAAGACAGAGACAGAGACAGAGGGAAAAATTAGTAGAATCAGTATAAATATATTTTGGTATATGTTGATAGAGTGAAATTTTAAGCAGCAATTGAAAAAGAATGAGCCATTACAGACATAATGTTAAGCCAAGTCAGAATACACAAGATAGCACATGTATGATTCCATATACATCATTCAAAAACAGGCAAGATGAAGCTGTGGTGATAGAAATCAATGGTAGCTACTTTGGTACTATTGGAGAGGAACACTGACTGGGAGCCTTCTAGCCTGCTGGAAATGTTCTCTGTCTTGATCTGGATGGTGAATTCATGGGTGTATATGTATATGAAAACTAACCGACCTGTTCATTAAAGATTTGTGCAGGTAAAGGCTTGTAAATTATACCTGGATTTAAAAAGTTGTTGGGAGATACTACAGAACATAACCCCTGAGAAGGCATTCTGAGGAAGAACATATTCATTGTGATTAGATATAAGTTCAACTCCACAGGTCAAGTTCACTATCCTCAGTCAGAGGCAATAGGAAGGAATGATGTTTGCTATTGCAACAGTTAACTATATAGCAATTCCTTTTATTTTATTTTATTTTATTTTATTTTATTTTATTTTATTTTATTTTATTTTATTTCTTTTCATTTTTCCAGAATTCATTGTTTATTCACCACACCCAGTGCTCCATGCAATACATGCCCTCCATAATACCCACGACCAGCAATTCTTAGGATAGCTTGAACATTAAATGTGAAATTGTAAGAGTATTTACTATACTTATACTTTATAAAACATATACTTAGGAAAACTCACACTAATAGTTTATTGTAGTTAAAAAGTATAATTTTAAATATGCTTTTTTAGGAATTAATTTCTTTATAAACATCCACTGACTGATATATATGAACTAATAGTTATAACTAAAGTAACAAGTGATGTAAAAATTACTACTAAATAAAATGTAAGATGAATATATTTTATTAAGTATAGTATAATTCCAGGTCCTGTAAGAAATGAATAAATATATATATATGTACATATATATATATATATATAATGAAAAGGCAAACTCTTGTTTGTTTGTATATAAGCATGTATTTACAATGGATAGACATACTTAAAAACCTGTATTTTATTGAAAACTTTCATAGAAGGCTTAGGATTTGCTAAGGTATATATAAAATGCCAGGTTACAACAATAAGAGAGAGATTAGATCCTCAAGGATTCACAGTGGGAAGGCAGACACAGAAACAGATTGTAATACAATGTTGAGTTTCAGTCAGAGATATGTACTTATAGAGAACTTTGTATCAGAGTCTGTAAAACACTGCTCCAGCCCAAAGAACTTAACAATGATTATAGACACACAAGGGAAATTCGTATCAACTTGGAAAACAAAATTCAATATTAATTTCTGTAAAATTTGTAATTCATGGTAACTACAGTTTACATGTCTTATGTTTTAAAAAGGCTATAATCAGGGGCACCTGGGTGGCTCTGTGGGTTAAAAAGACTCTGCCTTCGGCTCAGTTCATGATCTCAGGGTCCTGGGATCAAGCCCTGCATCAAGCCCTCTCTGCTCAGCAGGGAACCTGCTTCCCACTCTCTTTCTCTGCCCGCGTCTCTGCCTACTTGTGATCTCTCTCTCTATCAAATAAATAAATAAAATCTTTAAAAATAAATAAACAATAAATAAATAAATATAAAATGGCTATAATCATTCATCACAGAATCTCGGTATCTTTGCTTATGTGTCTATATACAGGTGTGCATGATGCAGAACAATCCAAACAAAATACATAAGAAAGTTAATATGTTTCGTCAATGCTTCTTCTCTCAGAGTTCCCAAATAATTGCCTGATAATGATTTCAGGCTCAACTGACCTCTTTGTGGAATCTGCCAGCATGCATGGCAATGACCCACAGTTTTGTGAGGACTATTCAACTCTCGGATCCGCTTACTCTCAGACACAAACCAGACACCTCACATCTGTTTTGCCTCACACTGATCACTCTCTTTTTGCATTAGATAACATCCAAAGAAATCATAAACAGATCATATATTACATGATAATTATCCTTCTTAAAAGATAACAAAAAAAATCATTATTTCTCTTGCTCCAGAAGGTTTGAAATTCAAAAGATAAGCAACGTGTGTCCAGCTAAGAAATAACTTAGAACATAAATCCTGAACATTCCCTTAAGAAATCTGGAAAAATTTACATACAACAATTTTCCTGAAACTTTCTTTGTTTGTAACACAATATTAAACATGTCAAAGATCAGCAGAAATAAATATTTTTTAAAACATATTATATGATCCCAGAGATGTATTGTGGAAAAAGTCAGGATATATAGGATCTACAGCACACTTGATGTGCTTCTGCTGTGTCATGATATTGGTTCCTGTGACTGTATTTTTTCTCAAAATGTTTTTATGGTGAAAATGCACAGACAACCCTTACTAATATCTATTTGCCAAAAATAGTATTTTCAGAAGAAAAGTGACCTGAACCGTATAACTCTAATCACAAGGATTTGAGGTTTTGCAGTCTGCCCATTGGGGGACCACTTTGCCATAACCAGGGTAATTTGGCACCTTGTTTACACTGTGTCCTTATTCAGTCTCTCTAACTTCAATAGTGCCTTGGACTTAGATCATTAATCACAAGAGGGAATATTTATAAAATTATATTTTTCTTTTTTTTTTAGATGTCTTCAATCTCCACTTCCTCAACTCCTTTGTGGGGGCATTTATACCCACAATCATACAGGTATGGGGACAAATTCTCTACAAAAATCACTAGATGATGAGGTCCAACTTGACTCTGACCATAACAAGGATACCAAATATGTTTTATTCAACTTCTAGTAACCCAAATGAACAAAAAGTTAGGAATTGGTAGGTTTATTGACCATAATTAATAGAAATAATTATTAAGACATAATTAATTTGGTTTGTTGACCATAACCTTAATTAGGGGCTCATAATCTCCTAGAGAAAATCCATTCATAGCCATATGATATCATGTGCTCCCATGTTAAAAGGATAAAGAAAACCCCTACATATTCCCTACCCATCTCCATTACAACTTCATGGCTCTAACTTCCCCAATACAGCCAGATTTTCTGGAAAAGTTTGTCATTTCTGTATGGAGCACGGTGTCTTGTTTTCCCTCCTTTCTGGGTATTTTTTATCAGTCTCTTTTGAAAGCACCCTAACTTATTGATTATTTGACTTATGACCTAGGTCTGGATTCTCTTCCACTTTCACATTATACAATCACTCTCACTAGTTGTGCCCATGTCCAATGCTTCTGTAATAACCTTCACAAGTAACTTATAAATAATAGTTCCATTTCCATCCATCTACTTAGTATCTTACAAACACATCCACAGACTTGATTATCATCACTGTGTCTTCCAATGTTCCAGTTGTAACAGCCCATCATCACCCACTCAACAATGAAAAACATAAAATTAAGAATTTTCCATTTAAAATAGGGCAAATCAATAGCAGTATGTTCCTGAGGAGAAGAAAACAGGATTGTAAGAACAGGACAAAATTGTCCTGAAATAGAAGGTATAGGAAATGCCTGTATTTTAACAAGACTTTTGTTGGATATAAAAAAAATTGAGAAAATCTCCTCCTAATGGCTTTCCTTTCTTTGGAAATTGAAAGATGAAGTCAGCCACTAAAAGTGAAGAGAAAAACAGCTAGATTGAAATTGTGAAGAGAGACCAAAGAAACATGGTGGAATTACCAGGTAATGTAAAGAGTCCTTTTGAATATGGTGATGATTAATTAATAAAGAAACCAATTTGTCCTATGGCTGCAACTTTCTCCAAGCTCAGTTCCTTACATGTGGTGGGTGGTCAGGGTAGGGAAAGGGGGCAGGTGTAGATGCACAATCCTTTATCCATAATTCCAAAATCCAAAATGTCCTGGAAATAAAAACACTTATTTCTCCAAATTCTTCTGGCTATAAGCCAATGACTTGACTATAAAGACTACAGTCTTCATAGTCTATATTGTAGTCTTTATAGTGTATATTTGTTTAAGTTAGAGTGAATATGATACATCATGCTACATTAATTTATGTTAGATTATGGGGTACTGCCTTAGACCCTATTAGAGGTATTATACATTTTTTAATCTGATTCATGAATTACCTCTAGACTCAATAGGCTTTGATAAGCAATTGTAGATTTAGCATAAGCATCAATTTAGGTTTGGAATTTTGCCCAAAAGCTTAATTTTTCACAAGTTTCACAACCCAAAGTCAGGAATGATGCCAAATGTGTGCTGAAAACTAAAAAGTAAATTGCTAAATTGTACATGCAAGTTCCATCTACCATTAATTTTAAGAGAAAATAAAGTAACCTTCTGATATATCCCAGAACGTAATGTGACCAAAACTATGACAGGAAAAGTTTTTCAAGTGTCAGTTTGGCTCCATAAAATTAATAACTCAAGCTGGTTCTGAAATTCTCTTTTGTGCTCTTGTTGAGACACAATTCAAATAATGTGGGCCTATTGCCGTTCTTCACTTAACTCTGTACCTTTTGTTCTGATTACTATTCCTGTATGAAATAATAGTAGCTTAAATTAGCAATACTTATTTTGTTATTTGTCCAGGTTTTTCTGAGTCAGGAGAAGGGGGTTCCACTCAATGGATCAGGGTTCAGGTGTCTCTTGATATTCGGTTCACTAAAGTTGGAACCATTTAGCCTGAAGCAGCTGCAATCGTCTTTCTCCTTCCTCCTTACATGGTCTCATAGCTTCTCCTTCTTCACATGGTGTCTCTGTATGGACTGTGAGCTTCCTCACACCATGGCAGCTCTAAATTCTTACACAAGGATTCCAACAAGCAAAGTGAAAGTAATCTTTAATGAACTAGTCTGAGAAGTCACACAGCAGCCCTTCTGGCACATCCTATTGGTTATACAAGTAGTCACAGGGGAGGTGAATAATACTCAGGGAGATACTCTGTCTTGCCTTAATTCCTGGTAAACAATCTGTTTATCTGTGTGGGTTCTAATATCTTCCACATAGCTGAACCAAGGACTATATGGAGAGCCATGTCACTTCATAATTGGGCAGCTTTTGATGCAGTTGTCAACTCCCTCCTTTTAGAATTTATCCCTTGGCTTCCACGACACCACACTTCTCATTTTCTGTACATTTCTTATTTATCTGTCAACTTGTCCTCCTCTAGAGGCCTCTACATGTGGGACTTTCTCATTCAAACCTAGTTCCTTCTCTTCTGTCCCTAAAAGCTTATCCTAGGCATTCATAGTAATTTCCTGAGACTGCAATTACATTTTACTGCATTACAAATTACCCACAAACTTGGTAGTTTAAAGCAAGAAATTTCTTCTCTCACAATTCTGGGGGCCAGAATTCTGCAATCAAGGTGTGAGCAGGGCCTGTTCTAGAGAAGGCTCTGGAAAGACTCTTCCTGGTCAATTTCTGTGTGGCTGCAAGAATTCCTTGGCTTAGGGCTGCATCATTCCAACCTCTGCCTTCATCTTTATACAGCCTTCTCATCTTTTTCCTTTGTCTCTTATGTGAGCACAGTTGCTCACATAGAGCCCACTTGCATAATGGAGGATGGTCTCCTCATTTCAACATCTTTAACTTAATTACATCCATAAAGATTCTTTTTTCCAAATAAGGTAACATTCACAGGTTCTGAGGATTAGGAAATGGACATATCTGGGAGTCAGAGGGAACACCATTCAGCCCTACAACACTTTTAATCTATTCTGTGGATTTAAGTCAACTATTCAGTAATACATATCTCCAGCCTCCTAGGAATTTCTTTGGAAATACTGGAAAATTCTTCCTTGAAGATATATCCTTTATAGATACATGCATGTGTAAAATAGCCTCCTCTTCATCTATTCTGGATATTGGAAGGCTCCCTAACCCTCAACTTGTGCAAAACTGAACTCACTGTCGTACATCCACATCTGCTCCTCTGACATTTTCCACCTCAGAAATGGCATCATGATTCACCCAATTCATCCATGATTCATGGATGCTGTTTTATCCACAGCCTGCATAAATAAAATGGTGTCTTACCTCTGATACTTATAACCTCACCAAGTTCCCCAATTCTAGTTATTCCCACTACTACTGCTCTACCAAAACGGGAAGTCAACCACTAAGAGTAAAGGAGAACATTAGCAACTTCAAGGTTGGAGTAATCCATGGCAAAAGCCTGATGTCATCATCAGAACACACTTGCTACAACCAACAGGAAGATAAGTCTTACATCCACTACTTTCTGTCAAGTCGTCCCAATTCCATTGGTTTCCATTGTTCTAGTGCAAGTAACCATTACCTCTCACCTGGACAGCTGGCCTGTAACTGATGTCCCAAAACCCGCTGTCATTCCCTTCCCAGTTTTTCTGCAGTTTATAACCAGAACTAGTTTATAAAACACAGAACCAGTCCTTTCGCACCACTGCCTAAAAACTTCTAGCTTCTCAATAACCTCATGAGAAAGTCCCAAATCCAAAATCTGGCCTTTTAGGAAGTGACCATGCTCTATCTATCTAGGCTTGTCTCTTAACACACCCCTACTTGCTATCTGCATTGCACCAATGATTACTGTCTTTCAAAGGGCCTTTCCACATCATTCTTCTTTGCCTGAAAGGGTCTCTCCCTCTACTTCTTAAGTAAGTGAACTACTTATCTGTAAAGTTTTATCCTTAGTATCACCTCTTCAGGATAGCCCTCCCTAAATTATAGGGACTAAGTTTATCACTCCATTCTAGACTTGCTTTTGTTCCATGTATCTTTACATCACAAATGCAATTGTGATAATTGTCACTATACTGTCATCAAATCAAAGTTTTAATTTTAAAATGCATTATTTTTAAAAATTACTGCCAATTGAACTATGGCACTTGTATTTCTGTCACTTGATATTTTTATCTTATACTCATTTAAAAAGCTTATCTATGCCTACATTTTTATACCTCTTTCGAAAACATAAAAACCAAAGACGTTGATTAAAGTATTTGTAAAGTCTCCATATACATTCAGAGCCCAAATGATCTGAAATGTTTTTCAAGTCAGAATGGTTGATGTCCATACACAATAACCTTTTCTGTGTTATCAAGAATGTTGATGGTGTATTATTTCTTAAAAAGAATGTTTCACTATGTCATGCATTCCATAATGTTTTTATATCTATGCATAAGCAATTAAGTAAAATTGCTACTATATCATGGCTACCAGAAGGCCATTAATAATTGTAAGACATATTGCAATTTCAGAAATATTAAAACAGAAGAAGAATAATGTACATCTTAGAATCCAGCAGTTTGGCAAACATTTAGATAACTACTGGATAAATGCCAATTCCACATCCAGGAAGCAGGTTTCATAGGTACACTGGATTCTCCATTCCATTTCTATTCCCAGCACTTTGGGTTAACCTTTCTCATCAAGAATATCATAATGTTCATAGCAGCAATGGCCACAGTCGCCAAACTGGAAAGAACCAAGATGTCCTTCAACGAATGTATAAAGAAGAGAAGATGTGGTCCATATATGGAGTACTATGCCTCCATCAGAAAGGATGAATACCCAACTTTTTTATCAACATGGACAGGACTGGAGGAGATTATGCTAAGTGAAATAAGTCAAACAGAGCGAGTCAATTATCATATGGTTTCACTTATTTGCGGAGCATAACAAATAACACGGAGGACATGGGGAGATGGAGAGGAGAAGGGAGCTGGGGGGAAATCAGAGGGGGAGATGAACCATGAGAGACTGTGGACTCTGAGGAACTAACTGAGGGTTTTGGAGGGGAGGGGGGTGGGAGGTTGGGTGAGCCTGGTGGTGGGTATTGTGGAGGGCACGTATTGCATGGAGCACTGGGTGTGGTGCATAAACAATGAATTCCGGAACACTGAAAAGAAATTTAAAAAATAAATAAAATTTTTTAAAAAAGAATATCATAGTAATCTGTGTCCTATAACCCTTCCTCCAGAGCAATCTCCTGTTGTGGAGATTCTGACTACATTTCCGCTTAGCCACAAAATGCACAAAACCAGCTAACACCTCCAGGGGCCTGACGGTGAGGCAGAGAAGATCAAAGGGACATTCCTTTCAACAGCACCAAACCCAGCAGATCACAGAGCTGTGTGAGTCTGTCACCACTCACAGCAATGACATTTCTCAGGAAGCTGCACAACCCTGCTGTTTTCACCTCACCTTCTGCCGTGGCACCAAAAGCAGGACCTGTATCTCCTCCAACACCCGGAGTTCTGTCCCCTCTCTGGGCCCCAACATTTGTTGCTAGCATTGTTGGTACTCCTTCCTCCCTAATCATTCGTACAGATGTTGTCACCTCTTGGACTCCTCGCTAAGCCACCAGTACATGTAATTGTTTGCACCTCTCCTTACATATATCAGGACAAGAATCCAGCCCAAGTGGTTAACACGGGACCCAGTGATGAGTTAAGGCTGATGATGGGAGGAGAGCTTTCCAAAATCCTGTTATCAAAACTAAGCCTGAGACCACACTTAGCAAAAGAGTCAGTGTGTGGTTGTGGAGAAGGATCACATTCCCCTAGGCAAAAACAGGTCCACAAATTGAGATGGCAAGAGTCAAACTCTGTGAAGAAGGGTATGAAAACTGGAGTCCAATAAAGGATGCAGTAAATATCAAATCAAAAAGAAAACTGTGTAACAATTTAGTTTTGGAAAAAATCAAGGAACTTTGAGTATAGGGCTTCTAGCTCCTAGTTAGTGCTGGTACTTACTGAGTGTATTAGTCAGAGTCAGCATGGGCTCCTATAACAAAATACCACAAACTTGGTGGCTTATAAGCAACAAAAATTTATTTGTCACAGTTAAAGAGGCTGGGAGTCCAAGATCAGGTGCCAACATAGTTGGGTTCTGGTAAGAGCACTCTTCCAGTTTCCTCAGATGGCAGAAACAGAGCTAGCTGGTTCCTGGGACTCTTATAAAAACTCTAATCCCATTCTAACCTATTTAGTTCTCAAAAGTCTCTCCTTCAAATATCATCACAGTGGGGATTGTTGCTGATTAACTTCCCTTTCCCCAATAGGGGGTTAGGACCCCTGAGAAGAACCCCTGTCTCTGCTTGTGAGTTCTTTTTCCATTCTGGGTAGTAAAGCCAAAAACAAAACCCAGGCTGAGCATTTAATAGCCCAAGATTTATTCAACGGCCAAAGCATGGAGAAGCAGGAATCAATTCATAAATCAGTTTCTCATTTGGGATGCATTTGGGATAGAGTTTTATGAGGTCAGGGTGATAAGGGGAGGATGATGCATAAGCTTTTTTGAAAAGAAGCAGGCTTTTCCTGGAGCTAAAGTGCCACCTCCTTTTCTTCCATAGGAGGATCTTGTCAGAATTGCCATGACTCTTGAGGATGTGTCATTTACCATGCTAATGTATTATATAGTCAGCATATACTCCGGCCTGGAATGACTAGGGTCAAATCAACTGCCATCTTGGATCATTCAGGTTCTGACTGGTTTTTGTTAGTCCCTTTTTCTTTTGTGGTTTTGCCTGTAATTGAAAGATTTGTTAGGCCAATTCTAAGTGGATCACCAGTTCTAGGGCACAGTCTGGGTAACAGGATTAGGGCTTCAACATCTGAATTTCAGGGGACACAAACATTCAGCACTAGACAATTACTATTTGTTGAATAAATGAAATTCAAAACACTATGATTCAACATGATGAGATTTAGAAAACATGAACTATGAGGAAAACATTTTGTGTGAGACCTAGTATTATAATGGGTTGAATAGTGCCCTCATTCCCACCAATTTATACCTACCTGGAATTCAAAATGTGACCTTAGTTGGCAATAGGGTCTCACAGATATAATATAATTAGTTAAGGATCTTGAGATGAAATTATCCTGGATTTAGGATGGATCTTAAATCCAATGACTTAAAACTTTATAAGAAGAGAGGACACAGGGAGGCACACAGGGAAGAAGATGGAGGCAGAGATTAGTTATGCTTCCATAAACCAAGGAATACCAGAATCCGCCAGAAGCTGCAGGAAGCATTCTCCCCTAGAACCTCTGCTAGAACCTGCCAACATCTGGATTACAGATTTCTGATCTCTAGAATGGTGGTAGAATAAATTTCCTTTTTTTTTTTTATTCTCTAAACTTGTAGTAGTTTGTTACAGCAGTCCTAAAAAATTAATAGAGATAATTTATATTTTCCTAATTTAATCCCCCAAACTATCCTAAGGAGTAAATGCTACTATCCCTATTTTTTAAATACGGGAGCAACTTTAGAGAAGTTAAGTAAACTGCTGAGGGCTACTTAGCTGACAAGTGACAGACCTGAGGTTAGATTAGAGATTTGAACCCATGTTCACCGGCTTTTAAAGTTCTATCCTTATTATAATGTCATCATAATCCTCTAATTGCACACTATTTAAGAAAAGTTGCCTATATCACTTAGGAAGATTCACTTTTAAAATCATTATAATGAATAAATAAAATTAGGGCCTGAAAACATTAAATGTCTCATCTAGAAAATGTTTATGTTTAATTCTTTATTCCAAAACAATGCAAACTAAATTAAGCATCACTCTACAGATTCTTATGCAATCATTCTGTGAAACTGAGTGTCCTCTTTCTGTCAACTTGTTTATTAAGAGAATATTTCAACCCAATGAGTGAAACATTTTCAGTGGTTTCCATTTTAGACATGATGAAAATGAGATTTAGAAGGTGTAGTACGCAGAATAATGTCCTCCCAAAACAGCTGTCTCCTAATTGCCAGAACTTGTGAATATATTGCTTTACATGGCAAAATAGACTTTTTAAATGTGATTAAAAGTCTTGAGATGGGGAAATTAGCCTGAATTATCCAGGTGGACCCAATATGATCACAAGGGTCCCTATAAACAGAAGGGGAAGGAAGGAGAGTCAAAGAAAGAGATGTGATTTCAGAAACAGAGGTTAAAAAGAGAGGGAAAGATTTGCAGATGCTGTGCTACTGGCCTTGAAGGCAGACAAAAGGGCCATGAGCCAAGGTATGCAGATGGCCTCTAGAAGCTAGAAAAGATATAGATTCTCTCCTAGGGCCAACAGAAGGAATGCAACCCTGTCAACATCTTGATTTTAGGATTTATGACATCCAAAACAGTAAGATAATAAATTTGTCTTGTTCTAAATTACTAAATTTGTGGTACTTTGTTACAGTCAGAATAGAAAACTAGTACAGAAGGATTAAGGAAATTTCTCAATGCCCTTACATATGGAAGGTAACAGTTGGAACCCAGGCCTGACATCAAGCTTCATTGTGTCAAGATTAGAGCAGAGATCAATGAGGTAGAAACAAGAGATACAGTAGAACATATCAATGAAACTAGGAGCTGGTTTTTTGAAAGAATCAAAAAGATCGATAAACCATTGGCCACACTAATCCAAAAGAAAAGAGAGAAAGCTCAAATTAATAAAATTATGAATGAAAAGGGAGAGATCACAACTAACA